>JAWPHD010017329.1:0-45117 GCA_037043455.1 Cyrtodaria siliqua | reverse complement strand
GCGACTCTCCTGTATGTGTGATCATGTGTCTTTTAAGATGACCAGAGTCGTTAAATCCTTTGTTGCACACGCTACAATTAAATGGTATCTCTCCTGTATGTGTGAGCATGTGTTTTTTAAGCTGACCAGAGTCAATAAATTCTTTTCCGCACACACTACAACTGAATGGCCTCTCTCCTGTATGTAAACGCATGTGTATTTTAAGATGACTTGAACTGGTAAAGCCTTTGCTGCACACACTGCAATTAAATGGTCTCTCTCCTGTATGAACACGAATGTGAGCTTTAAGATTAGACGAGTTCGTAAATATTTTGCCACACACACTACAATTAAATGATTTCTCTTCTGTATGTTTTAGCATGTGTTTTTCCAGAACATCTGATTCGGTAAACGTGTTGATACATACACTACAACTGAATGGCATATCTCCTGTATGTGTACACATGTCTCCTTGAAGATTACTGGAGTCCATTTCTGCCACTGCTACACACGCGACAATTAAATGTGTATTTTAAGAATACCTGGCTTGATCCGCTAAAAGTTGTACTTTAGAATGTATGTTTGATCATGTGCATTTTCAGATAACGTGGCGTTGTAAAGTATATATTTCACACCTAGCAGTTATGGATTCTGTATTGTTCTCCTCCCACACGAATATGTATATTTATTTTATTACGAAACTAATGTGCAATCGTTGTTATAGATGTGTCCGGTGGTGTAGGGTTTTGTTTCTCCACTTTATTAGGACTATGCAGTTTGTTTTGTTTACACACTTGCGGATTCCTGGAAGAAAGATGATCATAAAATGACAAAATGCTAAAAGCACGAACGAGAAAAGAAGCAGACTCGCTTTTATTGAGTTTTGAGATTAGTTTTGATGATCCCAAAGGATCAGTAAGTAATAACAGACTCAGTAGTGGTAGTCAGGGCTACTGTTAGTCGCCATGCAGCCTTAAACAAACGCTAGTGTGAATGCTAATACTGAAAAGGGGATCCACAGGTCTGGAAGCAACAAAACACGGTTTATGCTCCTACCATTCATCATAAAACAAATATCTAAAGATATAGAGGCGATTTTAATAATAGAAAAAGTTAATCTTTGACACCTGAATGATGTACAGTATTTCGACTATATATGCGGAGGACCAAATACAAGAAGCCGAGCTAGGAAAACAAGTTGAAAATCGGCGTAGCTACTATTAGGCCATATAGGCCCGGGCCTATACATAATTTTGAAAAATGAAAAAAATAATCCAAAAATGCAAGCCGGAGGGTGGGGCAGGGAGAGGGGCGCCGTGGGGTGTGGGGTTTAAGGGTCAACATTTGTTCCTGATTTTATTTTACAGTAGGTTATTTAACTTTATCAAATGTTACTTCTCAAATTTGAAAAAAAAATGTCTTCAAATACAATACAAGTGTACTGTCAGATACTCCAAAACGCACGATTAGGTATCAGGCAATATTTATCTGGGTGTTGGGACAATACCTTTTTTTTCGGTTTGCTTGCCATGGGACATATTTTTATTTGCACCAGTCCCAACCCCACAATAAATATTGCCTGGTCCTTTACATACATGTAGCTAAGTTTATAAAAAACAAAACAAGGGGAGCATGTCCCCAGACCTCCCTAGTTTGTCGGGCCTAAATATGCATTTCAGGTCAGCTACGCCCCTGTTGAATATTGTAATTTATCACATAACTTACGGTGTGGGAGTGGAATAACACCATTCTATATTTTCGATATACCACTAGTTATATAAGTATGAAAATAAGCCTAGGATGCGCTGTCAAAAAAAAATGATAATGACTATGATCCAATTCCCATGGTTTATGTCGGTTTCGCGTGTTAAAGCGACATGCAAAATGCAATAAAAGTCGACATGTGAGTTATGTGATAAATAGAATCTTAACATCCATTCTCATTCACTACTGAATTTATTAAACTCGTTAGCAAAAATGATATAATGCTCGGCAAGTGTCTCGCATTATATCATTTTGCCAATTCGTTTAATAAATTCAATTATGAATGAGTACTCTTGTAAGATCCTCTATGTGTTCATTGTTCTGTTAACTCCATGTTATTATTATTATTACATGCATTACGTAAATCCCATTGTTTGTTTTAAATATTCCTCCCTTTATAAATACAAAACAAGATGCCCAAAAGAGCGTAAATCGCTCTACTGGCTATATGGTGTCCATGGTGGGGTGAGGGAGGATAGAAGGATTGTGTGTCAGATATGGCAATATAGGATAGAAGGATTGTGTCAGATATGGCAATATCAAACTAGTTTTATATAAACTGTCTTCAATTACCAAGATATGGGACAGGGATGTATTTGGCTTAAGTGTGGCCGGCTTTAAAACAAATCAAACTTTCGTTAATATAAACACTCAAACCAAGTTTCACATGTGACCCAGGGGCGGGGCCAAATTTGACCACAAGGTCACCATTTGAACAAGCTTGGTAGAGGATCATAAGCTGAGTGTAAATACAAAATATTAAACCGTTGGCTGTTGATATTTCAAGGAAGATGATTTTTTAAGTTTGTCCCTATGTAACTATGTAAAACATGTGACCCCTGGGGAGGGGCAAATTTGACCCCAAGGTCAGTCTATATAAAACATGTGACCCGGGGATAGGGTCACCATTTGAACAAACTTGGTAGAGGACCATAAGCTGATGGTAAATACAACATACTAAACCTCTGGCTTCTGTAGTTTCAGAGAAGATGTTTTTAAAGTTTTTCCCTATTAACTCTATGTAAAACATGTGACCCCTGGGGAGAGGCCAAATTTGACCCCAGTGTCACCATTCAAACAACTTGATAGAGGACCATAAGCTGAGTGTAAATAAAAAAATATATTAAACCTCTGACTCTTGTAGTTTCAGAGAAGAAGATTTTTAAAGTTTTTCCCTCTATATAAGTCAATATAAAGGTTAAACTGTGACTCCTGGTGCAGGGCCAAATTAGACCACAGGGTCACCATTTGAACAATTCTTTAGAGAAACATAAGCTGATAATAAATATAAAATATTAAACCTTTAGCTCCTGTAGTTTCAGAGAAGAAGGTTTTCCTATATAAATCCACATAAATCTGTGACCACTGGGGCGGGGCTAAATTTAAGCCCAGGGTCACCATTTGAACAAACCTGGTAGAGGATCCATATAAAGCTGATAATAAACAAGAGGCCCAAGAGGGCCTGTGGACGCTCTACTGGCTAACATGGCTCTTATAACATCCATGAAGCGAGTGACTGCCATTTATGTTTTATTGGAAGTTTCGGGCAAAAAACAGCTTTTTGACTTAATCAAGGGCCATGACTAAAGAATCTGGTAAAGCTTGGTAAAGATCAGATGAAAAATAAAGGCCCTACCGCATTAATGAGGCAATTAAGCATTTTTAACTAAATCAAGAGCCATAACTCCTCTGTTACTGGTCCGACTGGTCCAACATAGAAAAAAATGAAAAATCTTTTTAAAAAAAATGAAAAAATAATAATATGAATTTAAAAAAAAAAAAAAAATTAAAAAAAAAAATAAAGAAAAAAAAAATTTAAAAAAATTTAAAAAAAAATAAATGAAAGCCATAAAATCTGCTAAAGTTTGGCTAAGATCAGATGCAAAATAATACATGAGAGCTCTGTGCCATGTGGTTCCAGAGAAGAAGATTTTTCAGTGTTTGCCTATAAAAGCCATAGTTAAACTGTGACCCCCAGGGTGGGGCCAAATGTGACCAATGGGTCACCATTTGAACAAACTTGGTAGAAGACCATAAGCTAATAGCAAATGCAAAATATTTAACCTCTGGCTCTTGCAGTTTCAGAGAAGAAGTTTTTTTAAGTTTTTCCCTATACATGTCTATGTAAAACATGTGACCGAGGGTCACCATTTGAATTGAATTGAATTGGATTTTATAGTCGCACCAACAGCTAAGGTCATATGGCGACTTTCCAGCTTCCACTGGTGGAGGAAGACCCCAGGTGCCCCTCCGGGCAATTTTTGTGCACGGGCGGGCACCTGGGTAGAACCACCGACGTTCCGCAAGCCAGCTGGATAGCTTCCTCACATAAAGATTCCTAGGCCCCTGAGGGATCGAACCTACAGCGGTGAGGGGTAAGTGATTGCAAGTCAGAGTCACCATTTGAACAAACTTGGTAAAGGACCATAAGCTTATAGCAAATGCAAAATATTAAACCTTTGGCTATTGCAGTTCCAGAGAAGAAGATTTTTTTCAGTTTTTCCCTATACAAGCATTTATGTAAAACTGTGACCCCGGGGCGGGGCAAGATGTGACACCAGGGTCACCATTTGAACAAACTTGGTAAAGGACCATAAGCTTATAATAAATGTCAAATATCAAACCTCTGGCTCTTGTAGTTTCCGAGAAGAAGATTTTTAAAAAAAAGATCCTATATAAGTCTATGTAAAACTGTGACCCTTGGGGCGGTGACAAATTTGACCCCAGGGTCAGCATTTGAACAAACTTAGCAGAGGACCATAAGCTGATGCTACATGTAATACATGAGAGCTCTATGCCATGTGGTTCCAGAGAAGAATTTTTTTTTCCATTTTTGCCTATACAAGCCTATGTAAAACTGTGTTCCCCGGGGTGGGGCCAAATGTGACCCCTGGGTCACCATTTGAACAAACTTGGTTGAGGAACACAAGCTTATAGCAAATGCAAAATATTAAACCACTGGCTCTTGCAGTTTCAGAGAAGAAGATTTTTTAAGTTTTTCCCTATACATGTCTATGTAAAACATGTGACCCTTGGGGCGGGGCCAAATGTGACCCGAGGGTCACCATTTGAACAAACTTGGTAAAGGACCATAAGCTTATAGTAAATGCAAAATATCAAACCTCTGGCTGTTGTAGTTTCCGAAAAGAAGATGAAGAAAAAAATCCTATATAAGTCTATGTAAAATTGTGACCCCCGGGGCGGGGACAAATTTGACCCCAGGGTCACCATTTGAACAAACTTAGTAGAGGACTGTAAGCTGATGCTACATGTAATACATGAGAGCTCTGTGCCTTGTGGTTTCAGAGAAGAAGATTTTTTAAAGTTTTTTCCTGTATGTCTATATGAAAAACATGCAAAACCTCAATATACAAACTTGGACCCCCGGGGCACGGCCATTGTTGACCCCGGGGACTTTATTTGAACAAACTTGATAGTCTAGGCGTTGGCGATCATTTTAAAAGAAAAACTGTTAAAATCTGTCCAACGGTTCTGGAGAAGAAGATTTTTTAAGGTTTCGACCATGTATGGTAATTGCAGCCATCTTGGATGTAGCGCTGACCTAATTTTAACAAATCTAAAAAGCATTCATCTAAGGATCATCCATGTGAAGTTTGGTCAAAATTAGCCAAGCGGTTTCTGAGGAGAAGTCGTTTGAAGAAAAGTTAACGGACGGACGACGGAAGACGGACAACACACCATCCCATAAGCTCTGCTGGCACTTGGCCAGTAGAGCTAATAAAAAATATTAACTTTATCTCTTGCAGTTTCATAGAAGAAGAATTTTGAAATTATAACTCTATATAATTATAAGTTATAACTGTAACTCTATGTAAATCTGATCCAACAAGGGCTCCTAAGCTCCCAATTAAAGAAAAAAGAACTAAGGTTTCTTATGAAAAAACAATTCGAAAAAAAACACACAAGAGGCCTAAGAGGGCCTGTATCGCTCTTCTTGCTATACTTATGGTGTCCATGGTGGGGTGGGTGGGTAGAAGGATTGTGTGTCAGATATGGCAATATCAAACTAGTTTTATATAAACTGTCTTCAATCACCAAGATATGGGGGAGGGATGTATTTGGCTCAAGTTTTGCTGGCTTTAAAACAAATCAAACTTTCGACCACCGATTTGACCACAGGGTCACCATTTGAACAAACTTGGTAGACGACCATAAGCTGAGTGTAAATACAAAGTATTAAACTGCTGGCTCTTGTAATTTCAGAGAAGAAGATAAAATATGTGACTCCGAGGGTAGGGCCAAATTTGAATAAAGGGTCACCATTTGAACAAACTTGGTAGATGACTATAAGCTGATGGTAAATACAATACAACATATTAAACCTCTGCCGCTTTTAGTTTCAGAGCAGATTTTTTTTAAAAGTTTTTCCCTATGCAACTCTATGTAAAACATGTGATCCCTGTGGAGGGGCCAAATCTGACCCCAGGGTCATCATTCAAATAACTTAATACAGGACCATAAGCTGAGGGTAAACAAACAAGAGCTGTCGGAGAACAGCGCAACTCGACTATTCGATTTTTCAGAGAATAATAAATTTATAGCTAGTATATACCATCAGAAAAAAAGGCTACAACAATGTGGGGTGGGGATGGCAGCACAACATAACTATGTGTAAGAATCGACCAAAACTACACAGAAATATGTAAATAAATAAAACTAAAAAATTCGAGTTTTGAGTGGGGTGCGGGGTGGGGGTGGGAGAGAGGCGGGGTGGATGGTGGGGGGAGTGGGGGTGGTGAGGGCAACATATATGTGTAAGAAGCTATGTAATAATTCACCAAAACAACACAAAAATATGAAGAAAAAAATTGAGTTTGAGTGGGGATGGGGTAGAGGCGTGGGGTGGGGAGGGCAACATGTGTAATAATTGACTAAAACAACAAAGAAATATGGGGGAAAAAAATATGTAAAACAAAAAAAACCAAATTCAAGTGGGGCGTGGTGAGAGGCCGGGGTGGTGGGGGGGCGGGGAGGGGACAATATATATGTGTAAGAATTGACAAAAGCAACCGGGGGGCTGGGGGGAGGGTGCAACATACATATATGTGTAAGAATTGACTAAAACAACAAATATGTAAAAAAAAAATCTAGTGTGGTGCGGGGGGTGAGAGGCGGGTGTGTGTGTGTGTGTGGGGGGCAACATATATGTGTAAGAATTGACAAAAGCAACACAGAAATATGTAAAAAAAAAAAGTTTCAAGTGGGGGTGGGGTGTGGGGTAGAGTGGGGGGAGAGGCGGGATAGGGTTGGGGGCGGAGGAGGGGGCAACATATATGTGTAAGAATTGACTAAAACAACAAAGAAATATGTAAAAAAAAAAAAAATCAAGTGGGTGGGTGGTGGTGGGGGAGTGAGAGGCGGGGAAGTTTGCAACATATATGTGTAAGAAATGACTAAAACACAGAAATATGTAAAAAAAACAAGAGGCCCAAGAGGGCCTTTGGACGCTCTACTGGCTAAAACAGCTCTTATAGATTTAGATAGATATAGCTAGATATAGCTCTCTTCTCCTATAGATTTAACAAAGAAAAATACAATATAGCATTTTTCAACAAATCAAGGGCCATAACTCTGTTATTACTAACAAGATCTAGCTAGTTTTCGAAATTGTCCAGGATTTCATTGATATACCGCGCTTTGCACAACTAGACATCATACTGAAGCTTCCTGCCAAATTTCGTAGAAATCCAACAAGCCGTTTAAGGAGTAGCGCCGACAAGAAATTTAAAATTGAAATGTCAAAGGGCCATAACTCCGTCAAAAATCAGCGAACTGGAACAAAAGCGTGATATGCACAACTAGACATCTTACCGATGCTTCCTGCCAAGTTTCGTCGAAATTCAACAAAGCATTTAGGATGAGTAGCGCCGACAAGAAATTTTAAAGTAAGTGTCAAGTAATTAAAAAGATAATAAAAAAAAAAAGGGAAAAAAAATCAAAAAAAAATCAATCAAAAAAAAAGGGGGGAAAAAAAAAAGGGAAAAAAAAAAAAAATTAGAAAATAAAAAAAAAAAATAAAAAAAAAAAAAAACAATAAAAAATCAAAAAAAATCAAAAAAAAAAAAAAAAATATCAAAAAAAAAATTAAAAAAAAAATAAAAAAAATGGAACAATTAAAAAAAAATAATAAATAAATAAAAAAAAATGGCAATTGAAAAAAAAATCAAAAAAAAAATCAAATTAAAAAACAAAAACAAAAATAGCTTTGCCTATACAAGCCTAAGTAAAACTGACCCCCAGGGTGGGGCCAAATATGACTAATAGGCCACCATTTGAACAAACTTGGTAGAAGACCATAAGCTTATAGCAAATGCAAAATATTAAACCTCTGGCTCTTGCAGTTTCAGAGAAGAAGATTTTTTAAGTTTTTCCCTATACATGTCTATGTAAAACATGTGACCCTTGGGGCGGGGTCAAATGTGACCCGAGGGTCACAATTTGAACAAACTTTGTAAAGGACCATAAGCTTATAGCAAATGCAAGATATTAAACCTTAAGCTGTTGCAGTTCCAGAGAAGAAGATTTTTTTCAGTTTTTCCCTATACAAGCATTTATGTAAAACTGTGACCCCGGGGCGGGGCAAGATGTGACACCAGGGTCACCATTTGAACAAACTTGGTAAAGCACCATAAGCTTATAATAAATGTTTAATATCAAACATCTGGCTCTTGTAGTTTCCGAGAAGAAGATTTTTAAAAAAAAAGATCCTATATAAGTCTATGTAAAACTGTGACCCTTGGGGCGGGGACAAATTTGACCCCAGGGTCAGCATTTGAACAAACTTAGTAGAGGACCATAAGCTGATGCTACATGTAATACATGAGAGCTCTGTGCCATGTGGTTCCAGAGAAGAAGATTTTTTTTCATTTTTGCCTATACAAGCCTATGTAAAACTGTGACCCCCGGGGTGGGGCCAAATGTGACCCCTGGGTCACCATTTGAACAAACTTGGTAGAGGACCACAAGCTTATAGCAAATGCAAAATATTAAACCTCTGGCTCTTGCAGTTTCAGAGAAGAAGATTTTTTAAGTTTTTCCCTATACATGTCTATGTAAAACATGTGACCCTTGGGGCGGGGCCAAATGTGACCCGAGGGTCACCATTTGAACAAACTTGGTAAAGGACCATAAGCTTATAGTAAATGCAAAATATCAAACCTCCGGCTGTTGTAGTTTCCGAGAAGAAGAATTTTTTTTTTAAAAATCCTATATAAGTCTATGTAAAATTGTGACCCCCGGGGCGGGGACAAATTTGACCCCAGGGTCACCATTTGAACAAACTTAGCAGAGGACCATAAGCTGATGCTACATGTAATACATGAGAGCTCTGTGCCTTGTGGTTTCAGAGAAGAAGATTTTTTAAAGTTTTTTCCTATATGTCTATATGAAAAACATGCAAAACCTCAATATACAAACTTGGACCCCCGGGGCACGGCCATTTTTTACCCCGGGAACTTTATTTGAACAATCTTGATAGTCTAGGCGTTGGCGATCATTTTAAAAGAAAAACTGTTGAAATCTGTCCAGAGGTTCTGGAGAAAAAGATTTTTTAAGGTTTCGACCATATATGGTAATGGCAGCCATCTTGGATGTAGCGCTGACCTAATTTTAACAAATCTAAAAAGCATTCATCTAAGGATCATCCATGTGAAGTTTGGTCAAAATTAGCCAAGCGGTTTCTGAGGAGAAGTCGTTTGAAGAAAAGTTAACGGACGGACGACGGACGACGGACGGACGACGGAAGACGGACAACACACCATCCCATAAGCTCTGCTGGCCAACGCCGACCCCGGGGTGATTACATAAGCTCTCTTATTCTTCGAATAGTCGAGCTAAAAAGTAATCCCTCCTTTTTTGATGAAATCGGGCATTATACGTAGGGGAAAACTGCCCATTTCTATTCGATTTTTTGTAGTTGTATGTATTAGAAGCGTATTAATAAGTTTTACTGGATCACTGATGAACATTTTCGAAATTTTGACTCTATGCTTACACTTTGTGAGCAATGAAAACAGTCAATCAATGAAAACAGCTGTACCCTTGACCTGTTTAGTTAACAAACAAGAACTTTCTTACATGTCTTGTGACCCCATTTTTTCTGGTGATTTTTCAAGTGGAAAATTAGTTTTCTATATGAACATTACACTGCTGCATTATCCGTACTTGAGTTGAATTTGCAGCAAATCATTAATATGAGACACTTTAACATTGGTGTCTATGGGGAAAATAATTAGTGGTTTAATACCTTGACTAAACGAACATTTCACAGACGGGTTTTGGGTAATGTTCACTTTATAAAACGTGTTGAATTGAGGTATGGTTAATAGGTACTGTAATCCAGTCTGTGTATTGATATCCTGTCAAATTTTCCCATGAAATACGAAAAGGTGTCAGGAAAAAGCATTCGCGGAAGGAAAAAATGCACTAACATCGTTCCAAACGTAAATAAAATCACCAGCTATATTTCCGTTAAAGTAGATGTGTCGTCTGAGTTAACTGTCCAGCCAATAATAATTGATTTGATTGATTAAAATGTTTCAAAGTTAAAAAAAAACATGATGGAAGCACAATTTCAGATAAAACTATTGCCGGCTGGAAGTTGAAATTCCCATGGCTTGTAGATGAGACTAACGGCGATGGTGTTAATGCGAAGAGTTTATTGAAATGCATAGCATGTATCAATGCTAGCATGCAAAATGTCTGGGCGGACGAGGGCTCACCAAATTTGCAAATTTCAAATGTGCAAACACATAGTAGTGAACACATTGATGCTAGTAAACGAGCAGAAATGATAAAATTGAGTGAACTTCCCACTGACAAAATGGCTACTGGGGAACAAAAAGCATCAGCTACATCTGATGACTTGAGTTTATTTTGAACGGTGTACTGTGCTGCCAAGGCAAATATTTAACAAACAAATAAAACATACACATGTATGTCAACAAGCACATAATTTGACTTATTTTTTCAACTACTCATAAGTATTGCAAAATTTACAATACTTATCAGTAGTTGAAGAATAAAAAAGCAAATATAAAACAAGAGGTCAATGACCTTGAAGCTCTACTGATAGGTTTTTGATAACTAGATCAGCATTCCTGCAAAGTTTCATGAAAATCTGTCGCGTAGTTTCAGAGGAGTAGTCCCTACAAGATTTCAATATATAACTCTATGTAAACAAAGATGGCCGCTGGCGGCCATGTTTAATGTCAAATCAAAATAATTTTTAAAAAGGATCAACACCATGTCATACTGATAATTTTAGAAAAAGTCCCATATCAATATCACTTATAGTTTTTAAAAAGTAGTCGCTACAAACTTGTATTTTGAAAATCTATTTTTAGCCATGGCGGCCATCTTGAATTTTCGGCCGACCTGAAATTTTGCTAGGATCAGTTAGACACCAAGAGCATCATTCCTGTGAAATTATATGAACATCCCTCGAGTAATTACAGAGGAGTAGTCGCTACAAGTTTTTAGTAGATAACTCTATGTAAAAAAGATGGCCGCGGACAGCCATGTTTAACATCGAATCAAAACGATTTTCGACAAGGACCAACATAATGTCATGCTGATCATTTTAGAAAAAGTCCCATATCAATATCACTTATAGTTTTCAAGAAATAGTCGCTACAAACTTGTTTTTTGAAAATCTATTTTTAGCCGTGGCGGCCATATTGAATTTTCGGCCGACCTGAAATTTTGCTAAGATCAATTAGACATCAAGAGTAGTTTCATGAAAATCCTTAAAGTAGTTTCAGAGGAGTAGTCGCTACAAGTTTTTACTATATAACTCTATGTAAACAAAGAACGTCACATCAAAATAATTTTCGACCAGGATCAACATCATTCCATACTGATCATTTTAGAAAAGTCCCATATCAATATCACTTAGAGTTTTCAAGAAGTAGTCGCTACAAACTTGTTTTTTAAAAATCTATTTTTAGATTTGGTGGCCATATTGGATTTCACATCAATGACCAACATCATGTAATGCTGATCATTTTAGAATCCCATATCAATATCACTTAAGAATTTTCAAGAAGTAGTATCTACAAACTTTTCTTTTAAAAATCTATTTTTAGATTTGGTGGCCATCTTTGATTTCACATCAACATGAAATTTTGCTAGGATCAACTAGACTTCATGGGCAACATTTCTGTAAAGTTTCATGAAAATCCATTCCGTAGTTTCAGAGGAGTAGTCGCTACAAAAAAACAGTTTACGGACAGATGGACGGACGCCGCACCACGGCATAAGCTCTGCTGATCTCTGATCAGTAGAGCATAAAATGATGGGCAAAAAAAAAACAAATAGCAAAAACTTTATCTAGAGCTCTGATCCGATAAGCTCTGCTGGCCTTTGGCCAGTAGAGCTAAAAACTCTTCAAGCTACCGGTAGTCTAAAATGTATCAAAATATGACTTGAACATATTGTCTGCCTATTCTGATCTGCACTCTCATTACAAACAATACGGCAAATGCAAATTATTTACCCCTTTCAAATTGTACATTGCATTTAAGGGTACGCATACTTTACAAAGTGGGTGGGGTAGTGCAAAAATTGGAAGAATCTTTTTTGTTGTATATATTGAAGATTTTGTTTGCAATATTACCTATTAAAAGCAGCAGACGAAGCAAATTTTTGCATTTTTACTTCGGTACTGTACATACTTAAAAAAAAAGAGTACGATAATGGACGTTTGGAAAGGCCGAGCACGACACATACAAAAATATTGCAGTCTCGGACAGGCCCTGATTTGAAATAGACTGGCCCTGATTTAAAATGGAAAGGTCCAATATTTTTTTCTGATTGGAAATGTGTCTTTATTCACTTTTATAGCACACATTTGTTACGTATGTATTAATCAAGCTCAGAACCTCCTGACTATATTTTTCTTTTTGCTACCACTTTATGCTCCCTGGTCAGCGGACTTATTTACCATTTCGTTTAAAATATGTTAGAATAGAATATTACATAGTAATTTATAACCAATGCAAATTATGTACCATCCGAACTACTATGACACCGCACTTTTACGTCCCGAACATTTCACAAACATTCAATCGAAATACCATCAATAACGATTATAATACTCGGTTTGATTGGCTGTTTATGAGCGACAGTGAAATATGCTAGCTACCGCTCAAGCCCTCTAGCCCCGGGTTGAGCAGAACTCAATATTCATAACAAGAGGTCAATGACCTTGAAGCTCTACTGATTGATTTTGATTTCAGGAAATAGTCGCTACAGATTTGAAAAATTATTTTTAGGCGTGGCGGCCATCTTGAATTCCTGGCCAACCTGAAATTTTGCTAGGATCAATAAGACATCAAGAGCAACATTCCTGTGAAGTTTCATGAAAATCCGTCAAGTAGTTTCAGAGGAATAGTCGCTACAAGTTTTCATTATATAACTCTATGTAAACAAAGATGGCCACTGGCAGCAATGTTTAACATCGAATCAAAATAATGTTTGACTCTGATAACCATCATGTCATGCTGATCATTTTACAAAAAGTCCCATATCAATATCACTTATAGTTTTCAAGAAATAGTCGCTACAAACTTATTTTTAAAAAATCTATTTTTAGCTGTGGCGGCCATCTTGAATTTCTGGCCGACCTGAAATTTTGCTAGGATCAATAAGACATTAAGAGCAACATTCCTGTAAAGTTTCATGAAAATCCACCAAGTAGTTTCAAAGGAGTAGTCGCTACAAGTTTTTACTATATAACTATATAAACAAAGATGGCCGCTGCAGCCATGTTTAACGTTGAATAAAAACAATTTTTGACAAGGACCAACATCATGTCATGCTGATCATTTTAGAAAAAGTCCCATATCAATATCACTTATAGTTTTCAAGAAGTAGTCGCTACAATCTTGTATTTTGAAAAATTATTTTTAGCCGTGGCGGCCATCTTGGATTTCACATCAACATGAATTTTTGCTAGGATCAACTAGACTTCATGGGCAACATTTCTGTAAAGTTTCATGAATATCCATCAGTAGTTTCCGAGGAGTAGTCGCTACAAATAAAAGTTTACTGACGGACAGACAGACGGACGACGGAAGCCATACCACGGCATAAGATCTGCTGATCTGCCTAGCTAAAAACGGTACAGAATTTTAACCATCCCAAAGATGGCAAGCATATGGCGGTGGATATAGCAATATTTCTATCTTTATTTCATCCCCTATATCCAGCGGCGTATGGTCCCAGGATATAATAAAATTGTATGCCCCGAACAGCGAAATAAACAAAAAGGAATTTAGTTGGGAGCAGCGGTTATGAAGCCTGCGTATCACAAGTAACAACCAAAAGTCTAAATTAAAAAGCAGACAACATATCCTATGAATGGTTAAACAATACCCAGAGCCTTTTATCGGCCAGAGTAGTGGAACCACCGAATTGAAAATTAAGTAAGAAAACAAAAGAAATTGAAAATGTACCACCGATAACTAAATATAAGTATCGGGCTCAGCGATCTCCAAAGATCTAATGAATAACAGTCCTTTAAATAACATTCTTAGTTACTTCTGAGATTAAGTAAACGTTGACTAACATTGACCAACAACTTGTCAACAATCTTTAGAAGAGAAAACAAGAAGTGAATATACACAAAAAAAACACAAAGTATTTTGTTTAAAAACAACAAAGTTTTTCTGTGGTTTACCCATAATTAACACTAACAATTCCAACTTGAAACAATTTCAATCAATGACTTAATATAGGCAAAAAAAAAATGGGTTTCCGGTGGCCTGACCGACCCTATATCTCACAAAGAAAAAGGAAGAAAAAAAAAGAAAATGCCTACCAACCTACCCTATTTTTTAAGAGCATGCAATAGGAAACGCACCTATTTTTTTTTTTGTTTACTTCTGATAATAAAATCTAAAAACGTCCATTTTGACAGATCTCACAAAATTAACCACATCCTACCTTAGAATAACCATAGGAGTATTTTAGAAATTGGTATTTACCTTAAAAGGAGTTCATATTCTCTTAATATCTTCTGAAAAACCTCTTGCATAAAATTTTGTTGTGAAGCAGATGTCGTTATACATTAACAACTTCCGGATATTATTGCCAGTTAGAAAATATTCCCATACTATGTAGCTTAAACAAAGGCATTAAAAAACTACAAATAAATGTTTATTAGTTACACTTTATATAAAACCTAAATAATTAAACAGCAATATTCTAAAAGAATCCTTATTTAATAGATAACTAGGAAACAACATTACGCTTTTGCTTTTATCGTTGCCAATTTTACCTGTAGTCTTGGCCTCGTTCTGCCAGCCTGCTTCGGATTTATTCTGAACATATATACAGCGCTACGGGGCTTTAGAACAGACTAGGCATGTTCTGTCCGAGAATAGTTTCCGAGATGTTGCTTTATCATGCGGATGAATCGATAAGTTTACAATAAGTTAACCGGTCGTCCATTGTTGAAACACTGAATGGAAAGAAATAAGGTGCAATATTTTCACTGAATTTTATAGGCAATCTTTTTTTACATATCGGTAATGCTGCAATGTTTAAGTACGTATTTAAGTTGGGCGACGATTGACACGGAATAAGTTTGTTAAACCTATATTTCAGGTTTGTTTACATTTTTTTATGAATGAACAAAATGGATGCTAACTGGATCTACTAAATTTGACACCACCACCTCACTTATTTATGAATTACTAAGGATGTATGAGAAGTTTAGGTAAAAAGCTCCAAAACATTCTTGGAAAGTGTCATATCTGTGCAAGAACATTTCAGAAGTGCATAACATATGTACGGTTAAAGGGACAATGTCCGTAACTTTTAGCTTATAAAACACACACTTATTATGTTCGCAAACATTACACACTTAACATTATTGAATATTTACTAATTAAAAGCAAGATTGTTTGACGGAATTCAATCGCGGTACAAAAAATAGTAAAACCGCTTTGGGCATTTGAACTAGCAGCCCGAACTAAAAATACACTCGCGGTAATAATAATAAGAGTGAGCGTGAAGTTGTCCACCACTCCCGACTGAGCTAAGCGGGCTATACATATTACTCAATACATACTATTGTGAAAACCTAATGCGCTAATGAAAGTCCAGGCCTTTTTCTACTATTCTCACGGGTCCGACTATCGGACCCGTTCCCAATGCCAAATTAAATATAGTTATTTTTTCCCAATTCTGAAATAAAATTCCCCTTCCTAGTCCACAGGACGAGGACGAATTTAAGAAAAAATTAAACATTACAAAATCAAACTTACAATACGTGCCTGAAACTTAAGAAAAACAGCTGAAATATTACCAGGACGCTCTCAAATTGAAACCGGAAATAATAAATATCAACAGTCATGACGTCACGCGGTTTAGTCTAATATATTTCCCAATCACGGAACGCGTTCGTTTTGGGATTGTTTATAATAACGGGACGTGGAACTACAACGTTTTGTGAATAATTGCAAGCTAATCGGGAATGATGTTCATTTAACGTTGGTGATTAAACAGTGAACACTGTTATAGTTTTTGGATTAATTTTTATGTGTTATATAGAAATAAAGAACACGGTTGTAGTTTCAATGCTTTATTGCAAAATATTTACAAAGTCAGGTCAAATATACAAATGTTTACAAGGAAATACTATAAAAATAACAATATTTAAATCATGTATCATGTACTGAAACCAGGCAATTAAAACAACCTGATATTTATGTACAACTAACTTATGAAAATTCCCAATTTGAGGCGTAAAGCGATTAAATTTTTTCCCAATTGGGCAAAATTTACGGCATAAATTTTCCCAATTTGTCCAGGTTTTTTTCCCCCAAAATGGGCAGAAAAAGGCCTAAAAGTAAATATTGTGGGTCCCACTTTATTTACAAATAGCTTCTTTTTTTTCAAACTCAGGAATGTATTACTACAGACTTCTTAGGCAGGGTCTATCCTCATGTTTTCATGTATACATTTCACTGAATAAAAGTCAGACGGTTATTTTTTTATGCTCAATATCTGCTTACTTACGGACAGTGTCCCTTTAAGTAGACTGGACGCATGTTATAATCCCTATTGTTTTTTTTATTTATGTGCAATTAGTAAAATAATCTTAATTTGTAATGCTTTTAATTTACTCTCACCTTAAACATTTAAAAGACTATATGAGCTTTGGTTAAGGAAAATCTTTAGTGAAAGAAAAAAGGAAAAAAATCCTTAATTGCTTTTAACCACCCCCCACCCACTTTGTAAAGTATGCCCTTAAAAATCAGATATTTTCTGAAACAAAATCGGAATTTTCTCAGAGAAAAGTCAGAAATAAGACTAAAACATACAAACATGCTACTTATTTGAAAAACAGAATATCATTATAAAACAAGTATTAATAAAATAAAGTTTGAATAAATACCAATATTGTTACAGGAACTTTAATAGACTTTTGTAAATGGCGGATAGTCATTCAAGGGCGATAACTCGATTATTCGACCAATTTCGAGACTAATCGTACCTGAGACAACTCGTACTCAAGATAACCCGTTGGACAACTAAGACATTTTGGAAAACTTGTACCTCCGTAATTTTTTGTTGGCTATCTCGTACCTGTTTTCGTCATCTCGTCCTGGTTTTTAACGAATACGCGTCATTGCTACAACTGAAAAGGTATAGTAAGACTTGTTCACGTATTTTACCTGCTAACAGGGCTTTATATTTAATTATCAGCCCAGCTGCTAACTACTAGAAAATACAGTCTTGGTTTATTTCCACGGTGTATCAAACATGACGGTGGTACTTCAAATTTTTACGCTAAATAGACTTTTATTTACAACTTCTCTTATATCACGGCATATACATGTCTATTCTGTACAGACAGCGAAGCTTTTGATTGTTTAATTAAAATTAAAATAACCGAGTTTTCGTTTTGATCTTGTTTATACACATGAAAACTTCATTTTAAGAGCTTCTATTTTATTAAAGCTCTTCTCTGACAAATACAATTCATACATCTGTAACACTCAGAATGATGGTCGATACCACTGGACGTTTATTTTAAGGCATTATAACATCTTTAAGATTACCGTGTGTAACACATTATTTTAGAAATCATCCGTTTGACGCCAAGAGGGCTAACCGCAAAGCCAACAGAGGGCTGATGACCATCGCAGAGCCAGATCAAACAATTAGAGGCATGGCATGAGTGAGACAATTTCAATAAGTGTGATAAAAGCAAAATCCTTACACACAAACGATTAGGAATTTGTTTTAATGACGAAAATAATAATCAATGCACATCTGACATCATGTATTATTGTGTAAACAGAAACTACTGTTTTACGACTCATTAACGCTTGGTTATTTACAGTCTCCATGTGGGAACGTTTTTTGTTTGAATGACGCTTTACGTCATTTCAGCAAATTTCAGGCTATTTATGACGATCGATTTTTAGAAGTGGATGCAGACCACCATTTTTTTCCTCGAAAGAACCAGAATTAGTGTATTCCCTCCCACTTCCCCCACGTCCGTAAGAATCGACACTTTCTCACAGCGGAGATGTATGTACATGTATTTGTGTGTTATAGCGGGTGGGTGGGGACATGTGTGGGATTTGGGATTAAACGTCGCTTTTAACAATCTTTCAGTCCTATCATACACTTATCAATGTTTTTCCCGACCGGGTGTGGGATGGGTGGCGGGCAAATGAGCGTAATGAGAAATTGTACAAATGTACAGATTAATTGTCTAATTTCCCATATCCCGAGGGCAAACATGTATGTATAATTGGAGTTTAATCAAAATAAAATATCCCAATGTTGGTACGGGATCTGTCTAATTCCCTTCCCCGGAGAATTACTTTCTCTCCTAGGGATGTGCTCGCAGCCCCACCCTCTCCAACTCCGGTGGGGGTGAGGAACATTAATATATGTATCACGACGGTGTCTGCTTGTAGCAGTAAGCTCAATGCTCAACGTTATAGTGCTGCACCTTGGAATATCACGCCGTACCCCACCCAGTCACATTATACTAACACCAGGCCTACCAGTCATAGAAATACTCTTTATATGCTGAACATCAAGCAAAGAAGCTACTATGACCATTTTTATGAAGTCTTTGTTTTGACCCAGTCGGGAATTGAACCCACGACCTCCGCATGCGGTCTACCACTAAGCCAAGCTGCAGACATTCTGATATTCTCAAAAGTGGTCCCAGGTTTGATTTCAGAGAAATGAACCAGTACAACTAATAAAAGATAATTCTTCTCACTCTCTCCTCCCCTAACACTACTTAAAGCTAGTAAGCTACCCAATCCATATTACAACATGCTTTCTTGTGGGTTCTGTCTTACACGTATTACACATGTTCAGTGATAAACGGTTTTTAGATTAAAGTGCGCCTAAAGCTATACATTATACATGCAGGCTACATTGAAAATGTTACTAATACACATTACGTATTCAGGGATGAAGTAGTCGACGATCCACTCTAAAACTGTATATACAACATAAATGATCACTTTTAGCCAACCCACATTCAGGTAAAAATATTGATATATGACATATAGTGAATAAAGTGCAATTATGTTGGCGCACATGACTACGGCTTTTCCATGGACAATTCATACGATCCACGAGCGGCCAAACACATGCCAGTCACGTTATATTGAATTGAATTGTATTGGGTTTTAAGGCGCACCAATACATGAAAGGTTATGTGGCCCCATTACAGGAATTAACATGCCAGGCTCATCCTGGGGCATACATATATATGTTGTTAATCGGTTTAAAATTCAGTTTGTGCAATAATTGTATAAGCATTGGGTTATAAATGCAGATACAAAGCTAAATAGCACTGGTGGTTAAGTTTATACAAATTGACTCTTTAAAATGTCAAAGTCCCAGTCCAAGGAATCGTCTAAAGGAAAGGAAATTATATATATTTATTGAGATTCATACAAGTTTGACTCTGTGAATGTTAAAACGGTGATTTGGGTATATTTATTAGAACCCCCACCCCACCCTCCCCCTCTCCCCTGTACGGTATATTTATTAGAACCCCCACCCACCCTCCCCCTCTCCCCTGTACTTGTCCCGCAGTGTTTCATATGTTTTTTCAAAGAACTTTGAGACAAAAAGAAGCCCTCACATTTCTCAATGCTGGTGTTCAAATGCTGAGAATACTGAATAGTACTGAACAGTTTGAATACATCCTTTGCCACACACGCTGCACTGGTGTTTAAAATTCAGCTCATGCTTACTTTTGACGGGCAATTCTAGGCGAAATATACTGTTAAACGTTCTTCCACATTGGGCACACGCATGTTGTACTACAGTGGATGACTATGTCCTCCAGTGGATGATTGTGTCTCTTTACTGATCGATGCATGAGTGACAGAAATGTGTCGTTTATTGTGTCTTCTGAAATTACTCCTGTCCTTTGTTTTTGTACCCACACTCACATGACAACCGGATATATCCAAGGACTGGGCGGATATATCCAAGGACTGGGCGCTGAGATTTATCTGAGAAATGAAAAGGGTTACATTCATATTTTTCCGATAGTTCAAGCTTTCCACAAAGCACGACGTATTGCAATGGTGTGTGTGGAGGGTGGGGTGATGGAGGGCGGGGGTGGGGGCTGAACGTAAAACACTAGTATATTAATGCATAACCTAGAATATTAATATCACATATAAAGGCAATACACTGTATTGGGGAGTGGGGGGGGGGGGGGGGGGGGGGGTGAGGGGTTGGCATTACCTACTAGTATATAACCTAGTATATAACATTCGCATATATGTATAAATTAAACATGCCTTATTGTTTACCTTAGGCTTAGATATTGTCCAACTTATCCGATTACAATAGGAGTAAGTAGATCTAACAATAGTCATTTGGTATTAGACCTTTGGCTACCGACGCACATGCAAACGGCATATACGGATCTATTAATGCAATATGCCGTACATACTTTTGGCAATACGCTGTACAAATATTCAGTGACAGCAAGCAATATTCCGTACACCGGCCTTTTAAAAATAAACGTGATTCTGAAGAATTTAGACAAACAAAACAGCAAACAACTGGTAAAATGTTATATTTTGGTAACAAAAGCCTCGCTGTGTGTACAAAATAGAGATTCATATGTCGTGATGTAAGAGATCTTGTAAGTAAAAGACTATTCAGCGTCAAAAATTAAAGTACCTCAGTCATGTTTGATTCAATCTGAAAATAAACCAATACTGTATTTTCTAGTAATTAGCAGGTTTATGAATAGATAAAATACGTGATTTTCGATTTTATGCTGCTCGTTGACGTTTATCTTCCTGATTTTGAATATTTTCACCAATTCAGTGGTAGCAATATCCGGTGTACGATTACACACGGGCCATCATTTTACCGGAGCTAGATATTTCCATCTCACCCTAGGGTCGTGATCAAATTCACGCGCGCACCAACATCCGGTATGCAGGAAAACATGAAAAACATTTGTAGCTGGCGGCGTCAACGCGCAACATGTCTCTAATATGCAAGAAATATATCATGGGTATTCGGATTTCCTCGGTTCTGATAAAAACACTTATACCTCGGGTTGGAGCCGAGGTTCCGATAAAAACACTTATACCTCGGGTTGGAATTCCCTATCTTCACCGGATACCCATGACAGATTCTTATGTTCTTGCATACCGGATAAGCCTATCCACGTTTTAAATGGGGGATGGAAAGTCTTATCTTTATGGATAAAGACAAAAGTCACGCGCGTACCAATATGCGGTATGCAGGAAAACATTCAAAACGTTTGTCAATGCACAACATGTCCTCTGATATGCAAGAAAAAGAAAGAATCTATCATGGGTATTCGGTTCAGATAGGGAATTCCAACCCTCGGTATAAGTATATTAATCGGAACCGAGGCTCTGATTGAGCTCTGATTGAGCCTCGGTTCCGATAAAAACACTTATACTTCGGGTTGGAATTCCCGATCTTCACCGGATACCCATGAAAGATACTTATAATCTTTATGAGTAAAGATAAAAGTCACGCGCGCACCAACATCCGGTATGCAGGAATACATACAAAACGTTAGTAGCTGGCGGCGTCACGCACACAATGTCTCTGATATGCAAGAAAAAAAGAATCTATCATGGGTATTCGGTTCAGATAGGGAATTTCAACCCTCGGTATAAGTGTTTTTAATCGGAACCTCAGTAGAGCCTCGGTTCCGATAAAAACACTTATACTCGGGTTGGGATTCCCTATCTAAACCGGATACCCATGAACGAGTCTTATAATATATAATCGTAATTAATATTCTGATTCCAATTATATTCCCAATTTTACACATTAATGTATCGTTGGCAACTTCAAACAAATAATATAACAGTGTAATTGTCATACAGAAAATAGCCATGCGCTTGAAAACACATAGGAAATTGGGTGGTGGTGGTAGGGTGGGGGTCATATTACATGTTTCGTACAAAGTATAGATTCAAATGTTGACCACTTTTCATCAGTCCAATATGTCTTTCCACTTCCGCTAGGACCTGACACAACCATCGAAAAAGGATGTTTAAATTCCATCGTTTCTGTTGAATTCATTAAGGTTGACTTTTCTGAAACACATTTGTCTTCTGTGTGGCTGTTTTTTAAATGTCTTAACATAGCGTCTCTCCTAGAAAAATGAAAAAACACATCCATTGCAGAGAATCATTTTAAGAGTAGTTGTTGTTGTTGTTATTGGTGATGTTGGTGACGGCGGCGGCGGCGGTGGCGGGGTGGCGGGGGCGGTGGTGGTGTATTAAATAGTTATTGATAAAATAAAGTTTGAATACATACCAAGTGTTACACACCGTTGACGTGTTCAAGTGTTACAGATCGGTAAAAGGCTTCTGTAAATGGCGGATATTCATTCAAGGGCAATAATTCGATTAACTAGATTTGTAGATGTGACGGAAAACAAATCGTACCCTAGATAAATCGTACTCTAGATAACTCGTACCGGTTATGGACTACTAGCCCTAGTTCCACTTTTTGGAAAACTCGTACCTCTTCAAAAAAGTGTTGGACATCTTGAACTGGTTTTGGACAACTCGTACCGGCTTTGGACAACTCTAGGGCATTAAATACACGTCTATGAACGGCGAGACAATTTTTGATATGCGCCGTCCTCCGACGTGCATACGCGTTTGACATTTTTGGCGGTGCGACTGCACCGTCAGAGGTACAAGGGGGGATTTAATGATATTCTAGGAATGTGACAAACCTAACAGCACAAACAACACTATGCAACACTACGCTAGAAGAAGTAGTCTCTCATGCATGCCTTTAATTTGATGCCCTAAATAAGAAACAATGTTCAGAATAAAGGCAATTTATTATTTATTTAGGTCATACATACCTATTTTATCAAAATTTCACTAAGTCAACTTTTTATGATCTGTTTAAAAGGTTACAACTCGAGTTATAATCGTGCTACAAGCAGACGGTATGTGTGCATTTATAATAGAAAGTATATCATGTTACTAAAAATAGAACAGTCTGTGCACTGAAAGGCATAGTATATTATATAGAGTGGAGTCTTGGTGTAGAGTCTTTGTGTGGAGTCTTGTTATGTATGCACTTAGCGCAGAGTTTTCTACGCTAGAGCGCAGAGTTTCTCTACGCTAGACATACAGTCATTTTAAACTGATACTCTGAATTTTATAAACTGTACAACTCAGTAGGGTTATTTATTACTTTACAGAGTAGTAGAATATAGCTTAAGCTGGTGATAGGAGGCATGACAGGTGTTGCACTATACATTACCTCTCAGGTGTTGCACTATACATTACCTCTCATGAACAGACTCAATAAAACCGAGTCTGCTACTTTTGTCTCTTGTTTGTGTGTTGCTTCCAAGGGATCCCCTTTTCAGTATGTATTGCCTAAAGTAAAAAACGATCATTAAATTTTGTTATCCATTTCACACACACAATTTAATCCAAAAACATTCTGATATGAAATATATTAGTTTAAATCTAATTGAATTGCACTAAATTATGTTTTAAGGCGCACAAACATATGAAAGGTTATATGGCGCCTAACGTGAATGGACGTGCCATGCTCATCCTCCATTTACATCAAGATAAAATAAGGAGAATGGGGCGTAGAAACTTCTTACCTGCAGAACTGCAGAGTTGCTGCAAATTCTATAGTAGATGGAGGCACGTTTCCACGTTGGCATACGCGGTGTCATGATAAGACCTTGAATGGGCATGATAAAATGAATATGAATGGTGGGCTCCTATCCATTTGCAATTGACAGTGTGTTTGTGAGATTTCAGTGGTTGTATTCTACCCCCGCAACCACACGGGGTAGTTTAAATCTAGGTACTTGCATTAATTGAACTGCAAAACATAGGTGTCTTGCGCAGTGACGTCATACAAGAAACGTTTACACACGATCTGAAATTGTCCATATGTATACGGTTTTTGGTCAAACATAATGAGACGTCAGAGTGAGTGGGGTGTGGGGGGGTGCGGGGTGGGGGGGGGGGGGGGGGGCGTCCTAGTCTGATTCTAATTATTTTCCACGTTTGAACCAAGTTAAAATGTCACATATTATTTAATGTAGGCCTAAGGCTGGAACTTCAAAACAAATAATGCAACAGTGCGCCATGTTTCTTACAAAGTTTACGTTTAGATTCGAATGTTGGGGGTGGGGTGAGGGGGGGGGGGGGTGGGGGGGAGAGAGAGACGTCAAATAAATGGGGAGACGTCAAATAATGAAACTACCCAAGCTTTGGACATCTATATATATGACCGTCCTAGTCCGATTCTAATTATTTTCCACGTTTGAACCAAGTTAAATGTCACATATTATTTAATGTAGGCCTGTGCCTGGAACTTCAAAACAAATAATGCAACAGTGCGCCATGTTTCTTACAAAGTTTACGTTTAGATTCGAATGTTGATACATTTTCATCAATCATCTATTGAACCCTAATGATACACTTTGTATAAATCACGGCTAGTAAACACGCAAATCATAAACCGTCAGTTATTTATATGCTAAAAATGAGTTGAGCAACTTCCGGGAAAGGATTTGAGAGTGTAAAATTTACAAAATCAAGGCGAGTTGTCTTGTTGTTTGCGCAATATTTTCATTGTGAAACATCGAAGATCGCAGTCAAGTATGTTCATGTGCATTTTCTGCTTTGAAATCTGGAAAACTCCCGACAAAGTGGAAACGTCCAAAACAACAACTGGTAAGCATAAACGTACATTTCTGTCCCTATAGATAACTTTCATCCGTTTTAACAGTGACACATTGTTGTGACCTTTATATCCGAAAAGTTTGGTACAGTTTTACTCGGATATGATTATTTTATTTAGAAATGACGTTTCGTCTTCTCGAGATAGATAAATGGATTATTCTATAGACCGATTTACTTCACGTAAAACACACTTTGAATAAAAAGGTATATATAAAACATTTCGGTTATAAAGGGCACAATTTCTGCCATTTAAGTATTCCTTCTCAGACTGATATTATGTTTACATCAATAGTGTTGAATTACTATCATGTACTGTTCGGTTTACATTGCTCATGCCTAAATTATGCAGTTGGTTGAAAATTTCACTTGACAATAACCCATCCAATTCTGATATTTTCGTCGTTGAAGATGGCTGACCAATAGTCCTTAAAGATTTCTCGCCCAGTACGTGTATGGTTATAGGCCAGGGGTGGGGATATACCCAAGGGGCTATGCGGTTGGATGGTTGTATCCGTCTGCTCATGGCCAGTAAGTGTATACATGGTTATAGAGTGGGGATCTCAGCAGTTTCTAACGTATGACTTAGGGGTGGGGATATACCCTGGGGCCGATGGTGTTGGTTGGTTGAATCCGTCTATTCATGCCCAGAAAGTGTATATATGGTTATATGATGGGGATTTCAATAGTTTCTATTTTATGGTCCAGGGATTATGTCCCAAGGCGTGCAGATGGACCCGGAATCAAGGCTGGTTGGATCTGTCTGTTCATGCTTGGTAAGAGTATATATGGTTATAGAGTGCGGATCTCAACAGTTTCCAAGTAATGGCATAGTAATTATATCACCAGGGACTGGGGTAGACCCCAGCGTCGATGCTGGTTGAATGGTTGTATCCGTCTGTTCATGCCAAGTATATATAAAATTATATATATAGTTCACAAATATTTCTCCCTATATATAATTCTGCTTTGTGAACGTGAATCTCTTACGAGATGCCTTTTTCGAAAGTTGCCGTAGTGAGTTCAAATTATCTCCCTTTATTATATTTACTAAATTCACAGTATCCCCAAGATTCGGCACCTTTCATTGTCACTGTCTCAATATAGCTGTGTTTGGTTGAATGCTTAAATGTGGCCCTCTCATATGAGCTATAATTGTATGTATGTATGTATGCGTCTATATGTTAATTGTGCCTCCAGACGCGTGTGATACAGTTCATCAACGTGTGTTGCAGCTATCCTTTTTAGGAAGTAGTAGTAAATAAACTGAGGGTATAGGGCCATTTCCTCTCTCGTGACAAATAATCAGCCATTATTAGTTGTCTCCTGTTGCCCTTAACGCAAACATTTACAAACGTCAAATGACGATGCCATGCTTGCTGCCAGACCCCACACAACTATACAAACTGCTTGATTACCCTTCGCTTAGGAAGAACGTTACCAGTACCCCCAGTTTCTATTAATTTTGTAAATAACTAAAACATTTGCGACTCATTCAACAAAGTCAGACGGAACCGGACAGTAGTCTTCATCGTCGCTCTGCGTATCATATTTCTACACTTTGCTATTTTATATTTCAGTTCAAGATATTATTTAATATTTTCAATATCCTTAAATGGAACCCAACTATTGAAATCTTCATTGTAACCCTTCCATTTAATCAACGCTTGTTTCTTTTTGAAATCACGTCGTATTACTTTTTCAATCCTAAATATTTCTTGCTTTGCTTTTTTCATTTCTAATTCATAAAAGCTTCCATCAATGTTTTCGTTGTTTAAATCTTTTATTTTATATGTCACAGGATTTGTATTTTGAATTTTATCAACAACAAATATTTCTTCAGTCCAATATGGGGTATAACCTTTCTCAAACGTTCTTTTATATTTGCTGATTTTAACATTATCACCTATTTTAAACTTGGGCTTAATTTGATTAATTCTCATCTTTCCATACAAGTTGAAATACACTGTTCCTTTATTTTTCTCATCACTAGCTTCAGTTGGTGTTATTTTAATACTCCGATGTTTTGTATTATTGTATTTATCAACCATCGCCTGTAACACGTCTAAATATGTGTTTGTATTGTTTGCTGTGAAATATTTCCACATCCTCTCTTTTAATGTTCTGTTAAATCGTTCAATTACTACAGCTTTTCCGAAATTAAAAATGTGATACATTTTGATATTATTATCATCAAGAAATTGCTTAAACGTCTTGTTGTAAAATTCCACACCTTGATCAACCCACAACAATTTACAGTGTCTTCCTGTACTGATTATCTGTTGGAACGCTTTGGTAATTTCTAAACCGGTTTTATTTGGAAGTGGTACAACCCAAGCAAATTTACTAAATACATCAATAACAGTAAGCAAGTATTTAGTACCTTTATTATACTTTGAAAACGATTGCATGTCAACCAAGTCAGCAGACCATATTCTATCAATTTCATTAACAATTACACGGCGTTGAGTGAACTTTCTTCGTATAGGCTTATGAAGTTCATCTGCTAACTTGTCAGTCCATTTCAACGCCTTTTCTCGTTTTTTGATGCTCCGAGACCAAGTTTATATTTTGTACTAATAGCTGGTTTTACTATCAAATTTTTAGCAATCTTTTCTCCAATAGTTTTAGACTTGCTAGATTTCAAACCAGCAAGCATGTTTTTATCACACATTGATTTATTACTAGGATTTTCATCATAACAATAATCATGATCTTTACAAACAGCATCTAATTCATTTACCGGTTCTCCGCTATCAAGTGGATTACCAGGACCACACTATTTATAACCAGGAAGTGTTAACCCCTTTTTAGGTAATAAAGGAAGTAACACTTTATGAATATCAATATTACCAACTTCTGTGTTTTTAACAAACTGTGTTTAGTAATACCACAAGATGCACAAGTTGCTCTTAACATTTTACTACCATTTTTAGCTAAAACATACTGAGGATTAATATTTTCAGTAACCATTTTTTCTTTAATACTGTAACTCATATATAAATAAGATTAGACTAAACTTACAAAATATGATTTTATGGTGTTTTCATTTTCTACCGGTTTGTATGGTTTTAATATTTTATAAAGAATATCATACACACTATTTCCTTCTTGTAACTTTTTAATGAAGAATAGACAGAAATATCCACATAGAACACTTGTTTTATTTTGATACTGAATAGTGTTGTATTTTATATTAGGTATGTACGCCGAAACTTCTTTTGGTGGACTCAGACCAAACGGATCGAAGTAATACTCATTACAGTAACAAGTCCAGTGTGTACCAGGTTCAATATAATCATCAATATTAATAATACCACATTCTTGTTTATTTTGTTTTGTCAGTAATTTGTTCTTGCTAAACACTCCCCTAAATTTTTGTATACCTAACCGCTTAACCCACTTTATTATGCCTAAGTTAGAGATAGGCTTGTTTTTGAAATTTAACTTTTTTTACGAATGGGATACTTCTATATGGTCTAATTTGTGAGTCTACTTGCAAACCTTTTCCACGATCAACTCTTAGTCCTTTTCCTTTTCTACCTACTTGAAACCTTTTCCAGTTAAGCCACTTATAAGAGATCCAATCAATGGAATTCCTAGTGATGCAAGCATTCCAAGAAATCCTCCAAGAAATCCTCCATCTTGTTGTTGCTGCTTTGTCAGTTTAATAGGACAACAACCTTTAGACTTTATCATCTTGTTATTTTGCGCAAGTGTTAATTTATTTGATCCAAGAAGCGCTTGTTTTTTGTCACTAGGAATAGTTACCATCCCATTGCTAGAGGCCCTAATACTTTTGGAACAAATTTAGAAACTGTTGGTAAAATTGTTTTAGTCAACAAACCAGCTAATGCACCTAAAAAGCCTCCATTCTTGGACTGAGATCTCATTTGCGATTTTGATATATTTATGTCTAATCCCTGCTCGCCAGATTTAGCCTTGTTAATACTGTTAATCTGGGTAGCTGTAAGTAGCAAAGGAAAGTTTCCAGTTAGTTGGTTATTTTTTAACCTGAGCGTTAATTCACTTTTGTTTTCATATGCTTTTGCCAGACTTCGTTTCTGGCCTTCTGATAAATTTACTGAATAATTTACGTAAGTCATATATATTATAAGTTAGATTAAACAATAACTAGTTCATTTCCAATAGTTTCAATAGCAACATCTTCCTTGTACAAGACCAAAGCATAATTTTATATATGGAACAGGAGGAGGTATATTTAGCCTATATCTCAAACTTAGTTGTTTTGGATCAATACTGACTTCATCACCTTTATAACTCAAATCAAAATGTATCATTCCGAAAAGAGTTTTAAAATTACCCGCGTTTAGTAAAGTTCCAGTGTTTTTATCATTTTGCTTGTGAGAATAATTTATAACATCTCTGAATATTCTTATGATGTTATCATGGCTGTATTCGGTTTCTGGATAATAAACTCCATTTCCGACTTCTAATTTAGCTGATTGTAAATAACAATGAGCATTAGCAGCATTTACCTTAAACGTATCCAAAAGATGAGGATTTTGTGTTTGGGAAGAAGTCTTGTCTGACCTTTGCAGATAAACAAAAACGTGTTTCGGATTTTAACACCACCCACTATTCTAAATGTGGTCTCGGCCGCTTGGCTGCTTCCGCTTTCTTGTATCGTCTCACGGAGGTAGGACCATTCTGTTGATGCCATATGATTTGATATAACATAAGTTAAACCATCTGAGTTAAATATCATTCTAGGCATCCACAAAACTAATTTATTAATAACTACTCTACCATCATCACCACCAGCTTTGAAAATTAGCACATTATCATCTGTTAGTTGCAAGCTGATTTGAATCTGACTAGGAGGAAGCATGTTTGTTTCCAAATCCTCAAAGAAGGAATATTTATTTAATGGAATTATAGAGTTAACTTTTTGATTAGTTATGATTAAAGCATGGCGAATCGCAAATCCTGAATTATAACCAGCTTGATCATCTCGAGATTCTGCCGCAGCCGTATTATCCAAATAAAAGTATTCGTTTGTTCCGGTTGTCTTTGCATAATCATCAGACATTTCAAGTAAACTTTTGACATTAACAAATCTGTGGAGATTATTTCCATCGTAAACTATTTTTCCATTTTGCTTTACTTGCATTTGATTAATCAGCGAAGCCGCATCATTAATTAGAGCAATTTCATCGGCGGCTGCGAAAGCGGCTCCATCAGCAAGTTTGTTTACTCGAAAACTGATTTCAAAATATGCGTTATACCAATCAAGTAAGAATTTCTATCATTTAGTGTAAACTGATAACCACTTTTCATTTGCCTGGTAGCATTTCCCGGTTGTGCTATAGGAGTATCTAACGAAACAGGTACATGTTCATATCTAGTATTATATTTATCACTTCGAAACATCTGTATATACTAGTAATTAGATTATTTTTTATTAATTAATCGATTAATTCTTGCATGAATTCCCCTTCCGGATAGTAATCTGTTAGATGTTGCATTTACATCTTCTTCAGTCCCAGCTACATCTTCTTCAGTTCCAGCTACAACTTCTTTTTTGTTATCAGCCTTTGTAAGTTCTTTTCAAATCATCTCACCTTTTGGTTTAGGTTTAATAACTGAAACTAACTTATCAGCGGCCATTTTTCCTACTTCATCTCCAAGTTTTTTAGAACTGCTTTCTATGATTTGTTTACCAGCAGTTTCTAATGCTTTCTTACCTGCTGTTTTCACGGACTCACTACATATTTTTGATCCAACTTTTGAAAAAATGTCAAATATACCTGCCCCGTAAGCTAAAGCTGGACCGGCAGCTCTGCCAGCTCCGGTTAATCGATCAACTTGAGTATATGTTCCCGTACTAGTGTCATAAACTTTTTTAAACGTGCCATATAACTTACGTTACATTAATTCCTTCAAACCAAATCGAAATGATGTGTAGACACCATTAAGATTAATAATCTTACCAGAGAAATCGGTTATTTAAATATTAATACTGTTAATGATCGTTTTGTTTACTTCACAGAACCCGACTCTTATCGGTTCATCTTTGAAAGGACATGATCTCGTAAGATCAGCTGTGCTTATTTCATAAATGACATCCCCGTATGATCCATCAACAATAGAATTACTTATCAAATCACAGTGGATGTACAATGTATCGATAGAATTTGTTATGTTTGGTGTTACAGTTCCAAATTTAGTTTCTCTAATAACTGCATCTTTGTCAAACCCGATCAAGGTGTGAAAGTTTGAGTCTCTTAAATCAAGTACGAACCTATTATGAATTGTAACTAAACATTTGAAACTTGCTAAATCAATTCAATTCAATTCAATTCAATATTTTATTTGGCATAACATTTACATGTTTATTGCCTCAACAAGGCGGAATACAATACACAATATTTCAGAGAAGAGTACAAACAAACATACATACTTCATTTAGAGAATGAATATATATATATTTCAGTGGAACAATTATAATTATTACGTTCTATCAAAGGCATTTTATCACATGTTATTACCATTATCAAGATTGTATTTGAAAAGTATTTATATTTAAAGACTTTAGAACAATGCATAGAAACTCTGTCTACCGTTACATCCATTAATCATTCATTTATCCGACTAATAAAATTTAAGTTGTTTATCCGTTTACCCATTAAATACAATTTATAATTTGCTTCAACGGACCTCACGCACTATACAAATTACTCCGCTTTACTTTGAGATCACGAGGAATTAGTGACAAATACACGTGACTCTGTTACACATAACGAAAGGATATTACCACTTATGTTATCAATATTATTGTGATTATTAGTCAAGGATTAAGTCTAATTCTCGTTTGATTGAATGGATATAACGTAGCCAACATGTAAGTATTTATAAGAGAACAAATTAACATCATAAATCATTTATAGAATACATGATAATAACATAGTTCTCAGATATTATATATGGCGAGGAGGCTCGAGCCTTATATAAGATGCAAGTTATATGTATTTGAATTTTGAACAAATATTATATTACACGCAAATGTGTTTACACACATATGCAAATAGAAACACTAATTATCACTATTTCTAAGTTCGTTGGCTAGATATATATATTTTGCTAATCGTTTTAACAGTCCAGTTGCTTGTGTGTTCATAAGTGACACACATTTTTGACTAGATAAATCAAACTCAGTTCTTATCGGGATGGGTGAGTCATCGGTTAAATCATTGTTTACAGTCAATGTTTCTTTTATGTAATTATCGATATCAGCATAACTGTAATTTCCATTGGTAAAAATAATACTTGTCCAATCTGTTCCATTGTGATACCTTATCACTTTGTTATTAAAATCTTCACTAATATTATACCACGAGTAAGTCATGGAATTAATATTATCGAGTCCAATACCATACTGTTTGTTCTTGCCTAATATTAATGGTCTGTCAAATACAGTTGTAAAATTACTCGGTGTATTCGAGCTATTAATTATGACGCTTTCTCTGATGATAATACAATTTTTTGTTCCATTATACATATTAGTAGATAAAATTAATCACCTTTGTAATACAGTTAAAACTTGATTTTTCAAAATTGAAAACTTGAGTGCTATGTCTTGTTCTTGGAGAGATGGCCCAATAATAAGATTTTGAAAGATATGCTTCAAATGTTTCTTTTAGTATTCGTTTACCATTTTCTTTTTTTGGGTCAGCAAATGACTCTCCATGACCTATATTAATCAAACTTAATTTTTCTACATTAATGTCTGTATTTGTAACTGTATATGTAAGGTCTGCTTCAACGATATAGCGCCCGGGTTTTACATTTATCATGCCGATGGGACGTTTGCCACCACCGGGATATTCTGTAGCATATCCTCCACTTTTTATAAGCGGATATGCTACGAAAGTAAACGCTTCGAGAAAACCATCACGTTTGGTTCTTTCAAGTGGTTTTCGTGTCGGGTATGATACATAATCACGGGCATCATGCATGATGCTCATTCCATCATCTATTGTAGCCTCAAGAATTATAATCCGGCATAAATAGTCTACTTTTACTTTCAACTCATTAATTATACCAAGAATTGCTGTATGCCGACTATCAGACTTTTGATTATGTTCTTTAAGAAAAGCTATTTCACCATCAAAAGCTTTGCTTTTTTCATCCTGAGCAGCTTTCAATTGCTTTGAAACATCATCAATAGCAGTCTCAAGTTTATCAGTGTTAACCAGTTTGCTCAGTGCAGTCTCAAGTTTATCAGTGTCAACCAGTTTGTTCAGAGCTGTCTCCAGCGACTTACCGTCAACCATTTTCTTTTTGATATCTTCAAATTCTTTGTTGATATCAGCAACGTTGGTGTTTATCTGCTCATTTGATATTTTAATTTGAGTTATTTCAGTAGTAAAAGCAGTTCTCATTTGTTTTGAAGCATCGGCAATAGCAGTTTCTAGTTCATTGTTATCAACCATTTGTTTGTTGATTCCCTCTATCCGTGTATTAATATTTTGAACACCAATTCTTATTTGTTCACTTAATTTCTTGAAGTTTTCACTCTCTTCCAATACATCTTCTTTCTTTTCTAACTCTTTCAAAGCATCACTCAAAAGTTTTATTTCATCTTTCAATCCGTTTTGAATTTCAAGCATTTTCTCGCGGTTTGCTTGTAACTTTGTTTGTATCAGACTTAGTTTATCTTCAACACCTGTTGTCAAATTTTTTATCATGTCTGGAATTTTATCAATATTATAATCACGTATGATTTTTGTTATTCTTCTTTGAGCATATTGCCTTGTTATCGCATCATCTGGTTTGCCTGGATTGCCTACATTGATAATTCTATTTTTATTCATGTCAAGATCACTTCTCAAAACATTTTCCTGGTTTTTACCCTTGTGAAGATAATTAACTTAATGTTTTTGTTTTACATACTCGGACAGCACAATACCAAAATCTGTAATATTAACACTGCCAGTAGTAACTTCCTCACCAAGATCATTAAAAAGCACCATTATATAATATTATATTACATTAAATTTCACCGGTGAAGTTTCTTTTGACTAACTTCCTCGGGCGATCCAGATACAGAAAGTCGTACTGTTTGTCAGTAGCTTTTTTATACTGATCTTTGCTGACATCTTGTTCTCTAGAAAGCATGTTTATTTCATTTATACTTGGAGTTGCAAAGAAGATGTAACGAATGTCTTTGGGAGTCTTGTAATAAGATTGAGATAAATAAATTACGCAACAATTTGTGTGTCTTCCCTGGAGGAAATAATTAATAATATCATTTTGATTGCGTTCACAAACATAATCGTCGAAAATGACAATCTTCTGATTATCTGAATCCAAATCATTCACAGGGATAACTTCATCATTTGAACATTCTAATATATCTTCGACTGGGATTTTATTCTTTTTTGCTATATTTTCAAGTTTTTGTGACAAAACCTGATACTTAGACTGTTCCAAGTTTTTAGCAAACAAATAAATCTTGTCATAGTAAACCGAGGTTTCAGCAACATGTGAACTAATGTGTTTGTCTTGCCAGAACCTGAATTACCACATATGAGCATTCTAAACAACAGTCTGGCATGAAGTTCCATATCTGTTTAAAATTACCGTTTTCTGTTTTCAAATCATAGTTTGGAATTTGCATTATAATAATGCTTGGATAATACTTGTCTTAACTTATTTTAATTTACCTTATTTTAATCTAATTTATATTATTACATGTCTTTGTTAAAATGGAAAGCATTAGCAGATAAAAAGATAAAAGCGAGTGAGCTTGTTAAAGAATACGAGAATAGAGTCACCCGAAAAAGACTAGAAAAAGGAGCCAGCCGTGATTTATATATGGAAGTATTTAAACCTGTGACTAGCGAAATAAAAAGTCAGTCAGAACAGCTGACCGGGCAGTTAGCTTCTCTTCCGGAAATAAGTCAGCAATTAGCCGCTCTTCTGGCAGCAATAGGTGAGGAAGCACAAGCAAAACAAAACTGAGCCGTTCTCCAGGAAAACCGGGCTTATTGACATCGATGACGTTATCTGGGAAGTCCAGTTTAAGTTTGACGTCATAAAATGTACGTCGTCATGCTTTCAGTTTCATCATGCATGCAGCGTGGTTTACTTTTAATCTCAGGAAGTGATCCAGATCTTTGTTAAAATACATTTTCATGGATATGGTTTAGATGTAGATCTAAAACAAGTGTATAATAATAGTGTGTTTCAATGGATAGTGATTTAGAGGTAAGTTAATTATTTATTCTAGACTTATTTTAATGATAATAAATTTACGTAAATTTTAGCGATATCATTCCGACTTCGAATCTTGCTTTTGCGACATGTTATCAGAACAAGCTCCGTGAAATCGTTCTGTTATATTATTACGTATGCTAAGAATGATCAAATGCAAACCAACTAGAATAAAATCGGCATTGCAACCATCTCCTATCATGGATAATTTATGATAACCCCACCCACTCGCCGACAGGCCAGGACCCACGTCCACCTCAATGTATCTTTAGTTAATTTGTAATTAATAAGCATCAGCCCTCTCCATTATTCATAGATGGAAGGTTCATAAATGGAAGGCGAAAAAAAATTGGAAAAAAAAACAAGGCATTGTTTGCGAATGCCGTTTACATATGATAAATAGGTAAAAGTCAATATGAAGTTTTAAGTGGACTGCGTAGTGTAATGGTTAACACGCTTGCCTTCCAAACTCTCTATTGCGAGTTCAAATCCCGTATTCATTTTCATATTATTTTGTTTTATTTATTTTTTATATGTCTAGGTTAACATTCCATCATTGCTAGTTTATTTTAAATATAAACCTTATAAAGTTTACCTATGCTTTCGACACGTACAAAATGCTTACACATGTGGTCGGATACATTTGCTCATTGTAATTATTCCATCCACATTAAATTAAAACTGATATAAAATATAGATATATTTACCAATTGAAATATACCGTATAGATTATCCGTTTCCGATTTTTTCCTTTTGTTTTGGTATTAATCAAGTACCCTACATGTACATAATCACATAATAAGAATAATTATTTTTAAATTAATACAAATTGTAGATAGACGTGTTGGAAGAGGTTAATGCCACGTTTTTGTTTAGTATTGTGGTACACCAACGGTTCGATACTTCTTACTATAGGCGGTCACTGTCACACCGATTCTGAGTCTGAGTTTAATTATGTGCATGGAGTTTGTGTGCGGAGCCAGCGTACACACGCTTAGATATGAAATGTATTTGCATGCCCCGCTTCCACGGTCCTACCTCCCCCTCCCCCTCCACACCCACACACCCACTCACACCAGTTGATGGCAGTAGCAATATGATGCCACGTTCTGTAAAACCTGTAAATATAAAATTTTGCTTGTAAACGATAACAATTTTAAACAACTATGTTTTCTTTTTAGGAGCTGGAGAGTTTGTTCTCTGAACATTTCGGACGATCACCCAACTCCACACCTTACGCATTACAGATTGTTGATACTGAGGAAGACGACGATGACGATATTGAAGAAAACGATGAGGATGATGAGCCAGTTACACCTAATTTAAGCGATCGTGCGATGCGCTATATAGAGGAAGCAGTGGAAGAACATCCGGTAGATCCTGGCATCGTTGCTACTAACAGAACAAGGGAAGACGACGACGACCAGAGTGAAGCATACACTTTGCCAGATAATGACCCGGATGCTATAAAGATAAAACAGTTTAAAACGGCGGGGTGTGGTTGCAGTAACAACTGCCATACAATGATTGATGCTGTTGACATATACAAACATGTGTTAGATATAATGGAGAAGTCTGATAAGGAGATGTATATAATGGCAACGTTGGTAGGTTGTTCTGATCAGGAGAAAACGAAGAGAGGCAAGAAACGTCAGAGAATTAGACATAATTTCTTATTTCATGGGAAACAGATATGCAAAAAAACATTCATGTTAGTGTTTGACGTTGGAAAGCACTGTCTCCAAAACATTATGACACACGTACATGAACATGGCGCCGTTCCAAGAAGTCATGCAAATACAGTGAAAATGCCAGCGAAAGCACTACACTTCAATGATATTAAAACTGTCGTGCAGTTCATATCTAATTTCTCAGATGAATTTGGAATGCCACAGCCAGCAGCTCCAAGAGGACGCGACAATGTCCCTCCAGTATATTTAACTTGTGAAATGACAAAAGAAAGTATCCATGAGAAAAAAACGTTGTCTGTTGTTTAGAATGCCCGAATGTCGTTCTGTCAAATATTCTACATTCTGTAATATTTGGACTTCCTGCTTATCGCACATCAAGATTGCAACACCAAGAGAAGATGTGTGCGCCACCTGTGAAAAAATGAGAAAGGCGATCATGGATTCAGTCACTGAAGAAGAAAAGTTAGAGTCGACAACCAGAATGAAAGATCACATACTAAATGCTCAAAAAGAGAGAGATACATATAACTCCTGTTTAAAACTTGCAAAGGAATCATATCGTAACATGAATGAGGTAGATAAGTATGTACATTACACCTTCGATTTTAGTCAGAATGTATGCATTCCACACCACGCCAGGCAGATGGGACCGTTATACTTTACAACACTTAGGAAAGTTCAAATATTTGGATTCAGAATAGACGGAGTTCCAAAACAACTCAACTTCCTCATAGACGAACATGAAACAATAGGAAAAGACGGAACATCAACGCATGACCCTAATTCTGTCATCTCCATGATTGATTGGGCGTTACAGACACACGGCGCTGATGAGACTACCTGCACTGTACATGCTGACAATTGTCCAGGTGAGTAACATGTTACCCCCAAAGTTATGAATTTGTAGTGCGAATTCCAGATTGTATAATATTTCAATGTATGTTGAAACACCATTCGACGGGAAGTACGAACGCATGTGTAAATTAACAAACTTTACTACAAAAAAAAATAAAATTGAAAGGGTCCTCCGTGGCCGACTGGTATGAGGTTCCGACTTTTGATCGCAGTTAATCTCTCAAGATCGCCAGTTACTTGGATTATACACAAATGCTATCATATCCTACTCTACCATTTATACAATCTCTACCCAGAGTACACTCGTTCCTCATTTGACTCTGTCAACGTCAAAGGAAGTAGGGCGAACGGTTAGGTCTCGTGATTATTTAAAAAAGTTATGACGATGTTTATAATAAATCCTTTTGCGTCAACTATAGACCTATATTAAATAATTTCAATTTTTATTTCTATGAGTTAATTTTTTTAGTAAATTTCTGCTATCGAGCTTCGGTTTGAAATGTTTATATATACGTTTCGAAGAACGTATTATTTTTGTAGTAAAATAGTCCCAATTAAAACTAAATTGTTTTCATGCATTATTTCAAATCTTGCAAGATCTAATTTGCAAATACTATGAAAAGTTAACATGTTTTACCAAAATCTTGTAATTTAGTAGTTAGCAGAGATATATGTGAGTGCAAGGAACGATAACTCTGCGTGGAGATTGCCATTTATAACCTACATGGTGTGTTACAAAACAAGATGAGTGTGTTACAAAACAACATGAAACACAAAGACACGCATTCATGTTTATATGTTTTGATAGAGACGCACATTTAATAACAAAACAAATATGTAAATTTAACAGCAAAAGCAGATTATGGATACAATGTCAGTATATAAATATGATATCATGTTCACAGTGCCTGATCATAAACGTAAATGTTTTATTACAGGGCAAAATAAGAACCAGTATGTCATTGGCTATTTTATGTGGCGGGTTATGACGGGCAAACACCAACGTATTGAGTACATGATGCAGGTAGCGGGGCATGCACGTTGTCTGGTCGATAGTGGCTTCGCTTCCCTTAAGAAATTATACCGTCGCACAGACTGTGACTCTGTAGATCAACTACAGGAAGTCGTTGACAAGTCGTCCGCCACAAATGAAGCTGTCCGGTACCCGGCATGGCAATGGCGCGATTGGAAATTATTCCTTGGGGCTGTCTTCAAACCGTTGCGTGGAATAAGGTAAATGTATCGTTATTAACATTTTATATTATGAACTCTCCCATGAAAAACTGTTGTTGAAATTAAGTGTGGATTTAGGGGGATGGGGTGGCAGAGAACCCGTCCACCTACCCCTAACATATTAAAATGTATAATTAAGCCAGCCCTGTAAAGTCCTACTCTCGCCTAAAAGTTATAATGTTTAATTAATTTGACAATGACTCATTGTTTAATTATTACGTCTAAAATGCTCGGAACAAATATAAATATACGTTATAACTAGCTCAGAACGGTTTAGTTTTTTTTGAAAAAGTTATGCCCCTCTACGGCAAAATCCTGAATCCGCACCTGAAAATGAATGCATGTGTACTCTGACGTAGATATCTTCATTTGTCTTATAACACTATTTCATTGTTACCTACTTAATATGCAAACACTTGCGTTAATAATAAATAAACTGTCAATGGTTGTTTTTATTCACACAGACAGTACCAGTATTTCAAGATGTCGGCTGCTGAAGCAGGACTCGTTACGTTAAAGAAAAGCAGCGACGCAGGCGAAACCTCTGTAAACATTCTGCGTACAAATGGCTTTGTATTTCCAGCAGACGCATCTCCTAGTATCATCGCCGCCCATGGATTAAGTAGAGAGCGTCAGGAGTACCTGCACAAGATTGTTCGGCCATTTGTCAGACCAAATTGTCAGGACATTACGTGCCCAGCACCTGCTGGTCAACCGTAGACTGTCATCAATATACTATTTTGACAAAGTTATGCTTAGTATTATATAGTATTAAAGTTTTATTTAAACTCGTGATTTAAATAATTACAAGTTCCATGTATACTCAGTATATTGAAATTAGCATTGATAATTGTAGCAATATGTTGTAAATTCGTCATACTAATTCTAGTTGACATAATATATCTAGTGGAATCATGCGATATTGCACATACAATGTTTCTTTGATACATGTTTTAGTTTCTTGTGTTTTGTTTTGTTTATGTGTATAACTGTTACTCAAATATAAACAATCTAGACTAATCTGCGCTTGACAAAAGTTACGAGACACAAAGTAACGTAATTAGAACGTCATAATAATAACGTCATGATTTGAACGTCGTGAATATTTTACCTCTCGTCGCTTGTTTTAAAAACGCTATAAAATTAAAAGTATGTATCACAATTTCAAACGGTTTTCGATTTTGTGATTTTGAAAGTATATACTGTCAGAAAAAACAAAAAAGTAAAAATCGAAAATTGTGTCGTTAAAGCTACAGAGTCCCTATATCAATCGATTTCTTCTTTGTAGGCGTGTCTTTATGTGTAACTTCATGTTCACCAGCTTATGTCGAAATCGGGTATTTAAGCGAGCAAATATAGCGAAGGAAATCATTTACTGTATATACATCGACCAGTGCACATCGTACCTATACACAGGTAACAGTAATTTTTACAAAAAAAAAGTTTGCTTTTTTCGGGGCTCGAACACACGACCTTCTGATTTCAAGTCCTGTGCTCTAACCACGGAACTACAACGCTACTTGAGAAAATAGTATACTAACTACCATATATTATGAGGCAAATTAACTTAACATATTTGAACGCAACTTATGATGGATCAATAAATATGCATTCCATAGTTTCGCACGTGTAAATTAACATTGCCTGATGTAATACTGTATCTTATCAATATGAAACTAATACTTCGCCTCAAATCAACCATATCTCGACTTGTTATTTAGCGCTTGATGAGTTTGTGTGTGCTCTTGTTATTAGGTAATGCCTATTTAGTGTTAAAAATGCTACAAAATACCAATAAATAGCAGTGGTCTAAAGGTTCAGCGTACATCTTTCAAATCTTACAAGTGCAAGGCTGTGGTTCAAATCCCGTTCCGGGAAACTATTTTTTTATCACATATATTCTGGAGCCGTATATTTATCGATGTTACCTGTACGGAGGCTAAATAAAAATGTGAAATTTTACGTATCGATTTCTCCTTATATACCGACTTTTGGGGGTGTTCGTCGATTTGAAACTACTTCACACGTGACTCATTCATATTCATGAGTTATTACCAGTTAAAATAGGGACTGTACAGCTTTAAGCCCGGTTTTCCTGAAGAACGGCTCAAATGTATCAGGGATTACCACAGTTATTTGCTGAAGAACCTCATAAACCAACTACTGGTGACCTAGATGCTGGAATCGACAAAGAAGTGATAGATTCATATGACTTACCCTTACCATCAATCATAGTCAGAGATAACTCAAAACTTGGAAGCATACTCGAAAAGGTTGGCGAGATTATTCAACAAAATGGTCGCGATAGGGCTGTTTTTACTAGCCAAATTAAAAAAGAAAAGAATGCAATCGCGAAAGAAAACTATAAACAGGCCAGGAAAAACCTAAAAAACGAGTCAGAAGCTTTAAAATATTATAGAAAAAGAATTGATGCACTGCTTGTGCATAGTGATGTATTTTTAGGTAAGGGAATACAACAAAAAATAAATTCCTACAAAGTCGACAAAGATGGCTACTATGGAATGTTGAAAATTTATTTACCTAATCTTGTTGGTCATCACAAACTTATTGCCAAACAAGGAGAAGCAATCGTGCTAGATCTAAAAGTAGATGATGATTTTATAGACTTGATAACAAAGCGTTACAATAATTAAAAAAAACGTATTCAAAGCTGTCTCGGAATGCTTTTAAGGAACTAACAGAATTATCTGGTTTACCAATTCATAAAGGTTCTTCAAAGTTCAAGAAGATTTTAGGAGGTTGTGTTGATGTTGAATATTACAATAGTCCTAATGATTTGGTTAGTGATCTAGAGTTAGTATGCGGAAGTATCGAATCAGGAAATAATAGCCCACGGCTAATAAATAAAGCATAATCGATGAATTATTAAAAATAGGGAAAATATCACCCAAAGAACATGAGCAACTATTTTCTAAATATCTTAATTAAATTATTGTCTAACTGTAATTATACACGACACAAATTACTAACAAGGAAGAATTAATTGATCATTTGACGCGGCTTGTGGCTGCATACAGACGCAGTTATAAATTGTGCGGAATCTAAACACAACATTACCAATTGTTAGTGGAATAATTGGTTGTACTGCCGTATTGGTATTGGTTCCGGCAATTCCTGTTTTCGTGGCTGCAGTTGGTGCAGTTCTCCAGTAGTTGCTGTTATAGCAAGCAAAAAAAGAATAGCAGAAGAAAGACTTTGTTAAAACACATCATAGGAGTTTTAAACAACTTCTATCATATGTCCAAACAACAACAGGACTTGAAAATTATGAGGAGATAATTAGGATTGTCTTTATAAATATTAGAAATTCAAAAGAATGATAACTTCACAGAACCTCTGGAAATGTATATGAAAAAAATTATGTTATTAAAGGTCATAGCATCCAGTCACGTAATTCTTTTCTGACTTGCTTCCATATCCTATCGTACTTTTCTCTGGTTGGTTTTGTTTTAACCGGTTTTGTTTATTTTTTTATTTTTAATATTTTAAATATTTTCTGAAAATGTATTTAAATTTGATTGATCTTTTTCGGCCTTCTATTTGATCCAAACCTTTACAATTTTGTAAAACAAATCTTCAAATCTTTGTCTATTTTTAGAAGACAAATCAAATGCTACCAAGTATTTATCTAATGGTACTTTCTGTGGTAAATAGTTTTCTTTCGGTTGTAGTTGTAACCTACAATAAGATTGTAGCCATTGTGAGTGCCACAATTAAGGCAAACACGCTCGTTATCGAAACTTCACAAGTATCATTACAATTCACACATGTGTAAGTACACTTGTAACACAACTTGGCTCTGGTACAATATTTATAAAGCTTCTTTTTATTAATTGTGTAAAAAAAGATGCAATCTATGCACACCCCAGGAGGATCAATAATATCTAAAACTCTTTCACAATATTTGCAATTCATTATACTATACTACAGAATTATATATTTAAAATAATGTAATACATATTATATGGAAAGTTATGCAGAAGAAGAAAGGAAACACTTTGATGAAACAAAAATAGTTCATGAAAAGTAGCTGTCTATGAACAGACTCTTTTAACTAAAGCAGACGAGGAGATCAAGAGTTTGAAGAAGTCATATGAAACGATAGGAAGATATTGCAGCTTTTAAAAAAGATTGGGCGATAAGGCTGAGCATGAAGCTAGTACTGCTATAAAGCTTCTATACAGACCTGGCGATAAACAAATCAGGATTTTTAGTGAAACACGAGCAGATGCAGTAGCCAAGGATGTTGAGTATTTTAAGGATGAATTAATCAGCCAAACTAAAATACCTCATATATTAATACTGATATCGGATGTATGAAGACTGAATCTTTTTATTAAAAGCATAAAAGAGATGATTAATGAAACGCTCTTGATAACAAACAATTTTAGAATATTGCGAGCAAGTGAAAAAATAAGATTGCTGGTAGCTGAATGTGATCTTGAAACTGCTGATTTCGAGAGATACTGTAAATATCAAGTAAAATCAACAGATGGTAGATGACAGGACTCTTGAAAAAGATGCTTTTGGAAATCACTTGGACATTCTTCTACGACGGAGGACTAGATAATCTTGAAGTATAAGAAGATAATGACGCTGATGCTAATGCTGATACCATTCCGGTTTTAAAAAAATAGATGGTGGTGGAACTTTAGACCATTATTTTGAAATATAAATAAATAAATTCAAATTAGGGCTTAAAAAAAAATCATGTAATATTATATACTCAGACAACTAAACAAGTATCACTTGTTTTCCTGCAAATAAGAGACAGTAAGAAAGACACTAACAATTGTAGCATGATTTTCTTTCAATAATCACTTTGTTTGATGTCTGCACAAAATTTCAATCGAAATATACGAATAATAAACAAATAAGCACAGTTTAAAACATAGGTGTGCAACGAACATTCACAAAACTTAACAACTGTAAAGGTAAGACAATAAACAGATTCAGCAGTCTAAGTCGATTAAATTCACAGAAAAATAATTAAACCTCAGCTAATATATCATGTGTCCAGCGTTACACGAATACACGCAAGAATGCGACGTCGCATGCTTCTGAGTAACGACTGACGAATTCTGGAGGTAAGTGTTCCATTCGCGGACAAGTGCTGCTGCAAGGTCCTAACACTTTGGATATGGTCATCCTGACCGTATACGACGTCCAAATTTGCTCGATGCTTCGTCAGTCGTTACGTCAGAAGCATGCGACGTCGCATTCTTGATTGTATTCGATGTAACAGTGGATACATGAGATATTAGCGACGTTTTGAACATTATTCTGTCGTATTGAATGGGCTTAGACTGCTGAATATGTGCTATTGTCGCTAATCTTACATTTGTTAAGTTTTGTTAATTTCGTTTACACACCTATTTTTTTAAGGTTTGATTTGTTTTTTTAACCTTCTGTATATTTCGATGAAATTTGTGATGTGACCATCAGACAAAGATATTATAAAAGAAAATCATGCTACAAATGTTAGTTCTTTCTTACAGCTCAGATTTTGCAGGAACAACAAGATGGATATATTTCTATTTATGCTGAGTATTATGATACCTAAAACATTATGAGACAATTTAAAACAAAAGCCAAACGACAACCGGCAGAATTAAAAAAATACATAACAAAAGGAATGGATACTAAAACAGTATAAAAGATGTAAAATACTACCAAAGAATATAATAAAGTTTTGAAAACAAAAAAAAGATTTTGTGGAAATTATAAACTCACCAGAAGATATAGTAAAGTATGTGTAAAAGAACATCACCAATCTCATATATGAAAGTTTTTCACAGTTGATATTATTTTAAGAATCACCATCATCTTACACTTATTATACATACACCAATGTTGTAATAGTCTTAGCAAAAGGAATTGGAGCACATCAACGGTCTACACATGAAGATGTATTTAAAACTACTTTCTGAACAAATCAACATATGATCAAAGTAAGAACAACCACTTATAAATAGCTTATTGCTTCCAAATCAGAATTCAACTCAAAAACCACAAATCTCAACTTGCAACGAATGCGACATCAATTCGTCTGCCACATACGACACATTACATAC
>JAWPHD010017328.1:0-45121 GCA_037043455.1 Cyrtodaria siliqua | reverse complement strand
CATAATAAATGTGTTTTGATAAAGCAGCTAATAATATAATTAATGAGAACTCTGGATTAATTTATTTTGGTCTTGATGATAAAATCTGCAATAAACTTCAAGCTTAATCTATAAGGACTTATGCTTTTGTCTACAGTATATTCAACTTTACCACATCACCTTATCAAAGATAAGCTTATTGCTCTCATTCAAAAAACTTTTGCTGTGGAAAATACTACATTTTTGGTCTATAACAATATAAAAGCGTTTTTACTAACGGCAGTTTGGACAATTACACTTGTGGACTTGCATGAAGTTTGTGAGTCACTTATTTTTTTATTAGATAATATTTTCGTCAGGTATGGAACTACCTTTATAAACAAAGTGTTGGTATCGCTATGGCCTTGAAATGTGCACCCCTTGTCGCAGATTTTTGTTTTTATATTGCTATGAAAGAGATTTTATATTGAGCTTTCACCAGATGCACAGGAAGATGTTATTGAAGCCTTTAATGACACCTCTTGATATCTGGATGATATAGTGAACATTGACAACCCTTTTGTTTCTACTATGGTTAATAATATATATCCTAAAGAACTTCAGCTTAACAAAGCCAATATTTCTGATACTAACACTTCTTTTCTTGATTTACATGCTATGTATCTATTTAAAATGGTGAAAAAAATAGCAAAATCTATGACAAGAGAGATGATTTTCTTGATTTACATAATATGTATCTATTGAAAATGGTGAAAAAAATAGCAACATCTATGACAAGAGAGATGATTTTAATTATGATATTGTTAATTATCACCATTTAGATGAAGATGTTCCCCGAGCAACTTCTGATGGGGCCTATGTGTTTCAAGTTATTCGTTCGTTTTTCTAGAGCTTGTACTCGAGTTGAGGACTTTAATATTCGTAATCTGTGTAAAACTAAAAAGCTACTCCATCAGAGCTACCGTTACCATAAACTTCATAAAATCTTTGCAAAATTGTATTATCGTAACCCTGATCTCTTTCCAAATATAAAAGTAATTAAGAACTTTTCTGAGGCAATGACTATCACAACCTGACTTCTACGATGATGTGAATTACAAACTTCGTAAGATCCTTGGTCATGATCACTTTCATACTATCTTTGTTAAACTTGTTAAAAGGTTTATCAAAGGAAGTTATGACCCTATCATTTTGCAACGCACTGCATGCTTGGTGGTGGACCCATTTACAGTTCGGCACTATGCTTTCCTCTTTAATTGTGCGATGACCGGACAGACTGTAGACCCTATGATGACGTCTACCTAAAGCCCAAAAGGACTCACGACACTATTATCTCCCTTGAGTACTCCTGCCCTACAGATGATGGAGGTAGTCTAAAAACATAGTTCCCTTTTTCTGCTTTTTACAGGACTTTACATTGCACACATGGATTTATCTTTACCAGATGCTTAATCTACAGCATTTTAGGAAGAGATCACAGAAAATTTCATGTTGATATCAGCTTTCTAGCTAATTCTGTCTCATTTTAGACATCATGGGTCGAATCACCACATGTTGTATTTTTGTCATATTATTACGCTGAATTTTGATAGGTGTCACACAAGCAAGAAATTAAAAAAAGTTCAATCTGGTAAATATTCGTTAAAAGTTAATAGCATGCAGATATTGGATCAAGGAAGAATTTAAGCCTAAAATTGTGCTTCAAAATCTTTTTATCTCTATGCCATGAACACAAACCTTACAATGGGACCCTATGGAAAATTAATTGTGGTGTGAGACGTTAACAAAACTGTGAATTTACCGGTGAGAATTGCAGTGATGCTGATTTTTCCAAGAAAAGCAGGTACATGACTCTGATTGGAACTTTTCTTGAGCAAATATTAATAATCGGTTATTTTTAACATTTCAGTATGGCTGATAACCCAGATTCTCTGTTTTTTGATAAATATTTGATGATATTGTACTCTAAAGTAGATCAGTCATCTGTAAACAACAATTTAGGATGTATGCTTTGGGATTCTGCTTATGGAAGCAAACAGAAGGATGCAGGAAGTCCCATGTATGGCAGGCAATGGATTACATATCCGGATGGTCATGTTGGATCTATTTATGCCCATAGACTCATGTATATTTGCACCACAAGGCAATATTTGCCTCGTATTCCTGGTGTTATAGATGTTTCACATTTGTGCCATAACTCACTATGCATTCGTTATTGCCATCTTTCTTTGGAACCACCAGCCATTAATTCTTGTCGAAAGAAATGTAAGAAAATTCAAACTTGCTCTGGGCATGCACATTACAGAGACTGTATATTTTGAGGTGATTTTTGATAATTATTTTTTACCCCACCCACTCATGTTAACATGTAAAAAAATAATTGTCCCCAAAAATTAGATTACATGCTTATTAAGACAGGACAGTATCATTTAATATTATATATGGTACTTATCGCATGCTTATTTATTTATTTATTTGTCCTGGTTACGAATGTCTGATCTTACCCTTAGTGACGCGAACCTTACGTGTCTAGCATGCCTTTTTTGTAGGTATCGGCTTGATGGATTTCATCATATTTGTTGAAATTTGCCACCCTTCTCATGAATCTGTCGCGTTTAAATTTGGGAGTTGATTGACGCTCTTTATGGTAATCGTCTCTGTCTTGTATATTTTTCAGGACCTTGACTGTTTTCGTGTTGTTGGGAATTGGAACCCCTAACACTGTCATCTTCTCCAAGTTCGCATTTGCTCTACCCTCGTTTACACGAAGACCTGCACTAAACTTGCGTGCCTTAGCATTTCTTGGGTAAGTAGTGTCTTTAGGATTTGATACATTGCATGCTCTGTTTATGCTTTCAATTTTGTTGGTGCTGCTTTTGAAGCGAGTCTTGGATAAGCTGTCTGGTCCTAACCGTAGTCCCATTATTGCATTCTTGACTAGCAGGCGGTCATTATTGTTCATTGCAAAACATTTAGCATTGCCCGGAATGAAATCCATCTTCCAGTTAAAAGGCGGCTTTCCAGAGCATACAAATGATTGTCTTGAGCAGGTTGTTCCACAACAACCTGAGTAGCATTCTAAAATTGATTGCGTGATGCCAGGTGAGTATTTGTTCATTTTCTCTAAGTCTCCATCACATGCAGAATGCAGACTTGAAAATTCTAAATTAACTCGGTGGGACATATCACGCGCAAAGCGACTCTGTAGGTAAGTTCGGTGTTTCTTTGTAGTACCCATGAACATTTCTTCGCTAAAAGATGTGGATTTCAGTCGGTTGAGGAGCCTCTTGGACAGGTGAGTTATGTCGTAATTACTCCAAACCTTTTATTGTCAATTTTAAGCATGTCATTATATTTGGCGTACTTTTTTTACAGAAGATCATACAGTCCTAACTTATTGTTATGCATACTTTTGTATATCATTTGTTAGCCTTGTTTTGTGTTTTCTTTGTAGAAACTGATGGGAGAACAGGATGGAAGATTAATTTTGCATAAAAAAAATATATATATAAAAAAAAGGCTGTTTATATGTATTCACAGCTTTGGAAATTGAATTTTGATCGATAACCACCAATACTATCATTTCCCTGCAAATTTATTCATTTTTGTCAAAAATGAATATGCTTAGCATCTTATTTTCAGACAATGTTGCACTTGTTCTTGTATCTGTGAAAGTTTTAGACAAGTAAGGACAAAACTGACCAAGTTATTAAGAAATCCCTTCAGTGTATGTATAGGTATTTTAAGGTATCTTCATATTGCAGGAATAAACTGAATTTTACAGGATACCACGTTTCACTAAAAATTGAATATTTTCAGAACCAAAACAAGTATAAATATAAGTTTAGCTTTATTTTACAGCTATTGGATTGTCATTCAATCACACGTATCAATGAAGAGAGACTTATTTGAAAAAATGCAAAATTTTAGGCGAAGGATCGATAATTTTGTCAGAAAATCAGATTTCGAGGGTGACCCTTATTTTGATTTAATCATTTTCAGCATTTTTCTCAATATTTTTTTTTTTTTACCCATTTTCATGCTATTTTCAGACAAAGAGAAACCTTTTCATGTATTTCTGAGAGTTTCAGACATATATGAGCACAAATAACCAAGAAAATGCAAAATCCCTACCATAACTGCAGATTTTCAGTTTTCAAAATATTAAAGGTACTCTGCCTAAATTTTGACCGTTACCCTGGGTCACTAAAATTTGAATAATTTTAGAACCATTGAAAATGGAATCAAACGTTTTGCATTGTTTAGCTTGAAATTGATTTCTATACAATTTGTATTATTATTGAAGTGCTGATTTGAAAAAAAAATCTCCTTAAGGACTCACGACACTATTATCTCCCTTGAGTACTCCTGCCCTACAGATGATGGAGGTAGTCTAAAAACATAGTTCCCTTTTTCTGCTTTTTACAGGACTTTACATTGCACACATGGATTTATCTTTACCAGATGCTTAATCTACAGCATTTTAGGAAGAGATCACAGAAAATTTCATGTTGATATCAGCTTTCTAGCTAATTCTGTCTCATTTTAGACATCATGGGTCGAATCACCACATGTTGTATTTTTGTCATATTATTACGCTGAATTTTGATAGGTGTCACACAAGCAAGAAATTAAAAAAAGTTCAATCTGGTAAATATTCGTTAAAAGTTAATAGCATGCAGATATTGGATCAAGGAAGAATTTAAGCCTAAAATTGTGCTTCAAAATCTTTTTTATCTCTATGCCATGAACACAAACCTTACAATGGGACCCTATGGAAAATTAATTGTGGTGTGAGACGTTAACAAAAACTGTGAATTTACCGGTGAGAATTGCAGTGATGCTGATTTTTCCAAGAAAAGCAGGTACATGACTCTGATTGGAACTTTTCTTGAGCAAATATTAATAATCGGTTATTTTTAACATTTCAGTATGGCTGATAACCCAGATTCTCTGTTTTTTGATAAATATTTGATGATATTGTACTCTAAAGTAGATCAGTCATCTGTAAACAACAATTTAGGATGTATGCTTTGGGATTCTGCTTATGGAAGCAAACAGAAGGATGCAGGAAGTCCCATGTATGGCAGGCAATGGATTACATATCCGGATGGTCATGTTGGATCTATTTATGCCCATAGACTCATGTATATTTGCACCACAAGGCAATATTTGCCTCGTATTCCTGGTGTTATAGATGTTTCACATTTGTGCCATAACTCACTATGCATTCGTTATTGCCATCTTTCTTTGGAACCACCAGCCATTAATTCTTGTCGAAAGAAATGTAAGAAAATTCAAACTTGCTCTGGGCATGCACATTACAGAGACTGTATATTTTGAGGTGATTTTTGATAATTATTTTTTACCCCACCCACTCATGTTAACATGTAAAAAAATAATTGTCCCCAAAAATTAGATTACATGCTTATTAAGACAGGAAAGTATCATTTAATATTATATATGGTACTTATCGCATGCTTATTTATTTATTTATTTGTCCTGGTTACGAATGTCTGATCTTACCCTTAGTGACGCGAACCTTACGTGTCTAGCATGCCTTTTTTGTAGGTATCGGCTTGATGGATTTCATCATATTTGTTGAAATTTGCCACCCTTCTCATGAATCTGTCGCGTTTAAATTTGGGAGTTGATTGACGCTCTTTATGGTAATCGTCTCTGTCTTGTATATTTTTCAGGACCTTGACTGTTTTCGTGTTGTTGGGAATTGGAACCCCTAACACTGTCATCTTCTCCAAGTTCGCATTTGCTCTACCCTCGTTTACACGAAGACCTGCACTAAACTTGCGTGCCTTAGCATTTCTTGGGTAAGTAGTGTCTTTAGGATTTGATACATTGCATGCTCTGTTTATGCTTTCAATTTTGTTGGTGCTGCTTTTGAAGCGAGTCTTGGATAAGCTGTCTGGTCCTAACCGTAGTCCCATTATTGCATTCTTGACTAGCAGGCGGTCATTATTGTTCATTGCAAAACATTTAGCATTGCCCGGAATGAAATCCATCTTCCAGTTAAAAGGCGGCTTTCCAGAGCATACAAATGATTGTCTTGAGCAGGTTGTTCCACAACAACCTGAGTAGCATTCTAAAATTGATTGCGTGATGCCAGGTGAGTATTTGTTCATTTTCTCTAAGTCTCCATCACATGCAGAATGCAGACTTGAAAATTCTAAATTAACTCGGTGGGACATATCACGCGCAAAGCGACTCTGTAGGTAAGTTCGGTGTTTCTTTGTAGTACCCATGAACATTTCTTCGCTAAAAGATGTGGATTTCAGTCGGTTGAGGAGCCTCTTGGACAGGTGAGTTATGTCGTAATTACTCCAAACCTTTTATTGTCAATTTTAAGCATGTCATTATATTTGGCGTACTTTTTTTACAGAAGATCATACAGTCCTAACTTATTGTTATGCATACTTTTGTATATCATTTGTTAGCCTTGTTTTGTGTTTTCTTTGTAGAAACTGATGGGAGAACAGGATGGAAGATTAATTTTGCATAAAAAAAATATATATATAAAAAAAAGGCTGTTTATATGTATTCACAGCTTTGGAAATTGAATTTTGATCGATAACCACCAATACTTTCATTTCCCTGCAAATTTATTCATTTTTGTCAAAAATGAATATGCTTAGCATCTTATTTTCAGACAATGTTGCACTTGTTCTTGTATCTGTGAAAGTTTTAGACAAGTAAGGACAAAACTGACCAAGTTATTAAGAAATCCCTTCAGTGTATGTATAGGTATTTTAAGGTATCTTCATATTGCAGGAATAAACTGAATTTTACAGGATACCACGTTTCACTAAAAATTGAATATTTTCAGAACCAAAACAAGTATAAATATAAGTTTAGCTTTATTTTACAGCTATTGGATTGTCATTCAATCACACGTATCAATGAAGAGAGACTTATTTGAAAAAATGCAAAATTTTAGGCGAAGGATCGATAATTTTGTCAGAAAATCAGATTTCGAGGGTGACCCTTATTTTGATTTAATCATTTTCAGCATTTTTCTCAATAATTTTTTTTTTTTACCCATTTTCATGCTATTTTCAGACAAAGAGAAACCTTTTCATGTATTTCTGAGAGTTTCAGACATATATGAGCACAAATAACCAAGAAAATGCAAAATCCCTACCATAACTGCAGATTTTCAGTTTTCAAAATATTAAAGGTACTCTGCCTAAATTTTGACCGTTACCCTGGGTCACTAAAATTTGAATAATTTTAGAACCATTGAAAATGGAATCAAACGTTTTGCATTGTTTAGCTTGAAATTGATTTCTATACAATTTGTATTATTATTGAAGTGCTGATTTGAAAAAAAAATCTCCTTAAGGACTCACGACACTATTATCTCCCTTGAGTACTCCTGCCCTACAGATGATGGAGGTAGTCTAAAAACATAGTTCCCTTTTTCTGCTTTTTACAGGACTTTACATTGCACACATGGATTTATCTTTACCAGATGCTTAATCTACAGCATTTTAGGAAGAGATCACAGAAAATTTCATGTTGATATCAGCTTTCTAGCTAATTCTGTCTCATTTTAGACATCATGGGTTGAATCACCACATGTTGTATTTTTGTCATATTATTACGCTGAATTTTGATAGATGTCACACAAGCAAGAAATTAAAAAAAGTTCAATCTGGTAAATATTCGTTAAAAGTTAATAGCATGCAGATATTGGATCAAGGAAGAATTTAAGCCTAAAATTGTGCTTCAAAATCTTTTTTATCTCTATGCCATGAACACAAACCTTACAATGGGACCCTATGGAAAATTAATTGTGGTGTGAGACGAAAAGGACGGTAACGTTTGATGTTTGTCTGCAATGTTGTCTTGTCGTGCCCTCAATGGTTTATTCTCTTGGTGCTCTGGCTTCTGCCAAGTCAATGAGTATCTTCTTTGTGGCTTTCTAGGCTATTGTTTTTTGCATGTATATATACACGAGCATCTTTGTGTTTTACTTTTATTGCCTATTAATGCTGCCTTGTTGGTTAATAGACAATAGGGTTACCGCCTTGGAACAGTCAGTGGTAAAAAAGGTCGCTGGGGGTTTAAACCATGTTACAGGGTGCACCAAACCTCAATCTTGCTCTATTGTCATCCTAATAAACGGGACAGTGTAAATAAAGATATCCCCGCCCAGTTATACTCTCTAACAAAGAAAGCTGCATTAATAGGCAATATAAGTAAAACAAAATAAGGTAATATACTTTTAAAGCCGACGGTTATGATACCTCAGCAGCATTCCTCAATCTTCATCTCTTGATTTCGATTGATTACATTACTTTCTCAAACTTCTACCGCCGTAACTAAAACCTAATGAAGAACGTTAACCTAAAAAATAGTTCTGCAACTAGAAATGTCTGACGCGTTTTCTGACCACTTTACAAAATTTAATTATGTTTTTTCAGAAAAAGACTCATTGATATTGCAACGCACTTCAATCATGCTTAGAGATGACCCGTCTAATATATATATACTGAAACGCAAAAGAAACGCATATTTTATATATTTGATTTTTTCCCCCAAAACACACAAATATTAATAATAAGTCAATTATTCGGATTGCTAATCGTATTCCAAAACTAATTAGCACATTTACCCGATAAAAAAAATGATGCGTGACGATCCGCTCCATATTGTTAAAATGGTCCACGTGGACCCCGTGCGCTATATCGCATAGGTTTTATCGAACCAGTCAGTACGTCGGATTATTGCACATTGTAAAAAGACATAAAAAAAATAAAATAAACAATGCCATGGCAACGAATCCAAGCCGTCGGTATGCTCCAAGCTGGAAGACGACAGCAAGATGTCGCTCGCCATTTTAATTGCCATCAGTCTACAATAACGAGACTTTGGCAGCGGTTAAGGCTCAACGGACGGGTTGGACCTTTACCACGTGCCGGCAGACCGCGAGCATCAACTATGCTATACATTTCAGGATAACTTCATTAGGACCCGGCATCTGAGGGACCGCTTTTGCACTGCTGTGTCCACTTCAAGACGAATCATCAGTAAGTTTGACTGATTTTGTGACTTTTCCTTTGACGGGTGTCAGTTTTAAACGATCAGCATTGTTTGGCTGTGATATGAAATTAATTGTGATTTTGTTAAGTTTGACCTACGAATATGGAATTTTCATTATACCTATATCAAATTATTATTTTATTATGTTTTCTTATTAAATGTTGACTCCATATAAAATATGCGTTTCTTTTGCGTTTCAGTGCATACACACACAAATATCATAGTGTATTTTCACTATAAAAGGATTGCAGTTTTACTGGCTGGTGCAATAAATTAAAGGGAATGTAGCGACACAGCCAAACAGCTCTGTTATTGAGAGTTCTGAAAAACTTTGAAAAAGGTGAAAGAATTATCGAAATCGGATGATAAACAAAAAAGATATGACCATTTAAAGGTTGTTCTAAAACGAATATGGAAGCCGCCATTTTTAGAACTATGACATCATAGTTCCATATTACCGTATATGGAATATTGATGAATATCATTTAAAACGAAGAAAATCACTGCAAATGAATGAATTTTTTTACTGGTCATATAAAGCATTATTGCTATTAAGTATTACATATTATTCATACATTTGCTGTAATTTTTCACCTATAAATCAGTAATTTTTCATATTTATAAATATTCCATATATGGTCATTTAGAACCCTGATGTCATAGCTCTGAAAATGGCCGCTTCCATATCCATTTCAACAGAAACTTCAAATGATCATATCTTCCTCGTTTATCATCCGATTTTGATAATTCTTTCACCCTTATTCAAGTATTTCAGAACTCTCAATAATGAAGATGGTTTGGCTGTGTCGGTACATTCTCTTTAAGGTATTCTATTTCACCAGAGTCATACCATTTTTAGCTCTACTGGCCAAGGGCCAGCAGAGCTTATGGGATGCTGTGTTGTCCGTCGTCCGTCGTCTGTCTGTCGTCCGTTAACTTTTCTTCAAACGACTTCTCCTCAGAAACCGCTTGGCTAATTTTGACCAAACTTCACGTGGATTATCCTTAGATGAATGCTTTTTAGATTTGTTAAAATTAGATCAACGCTACATCCAAGATGGCTGCCATTACCATATATGGTCGAAACCTTAAAAAATCTTCTTCTCCAGAACCGCTGGACAGATTTCAACAGTTTTTCTTTTAAAATGATCGCCAACGCCTAGACTATCAAGTTTGTTCAAATAAAGTCCCAGGGTCAAAAATGGCCGTACCCCGGGGGTCCAAAATTTGTATATTGAGGTTTTGCATGTTTTTCATATAGACATATAGGAAAAAACTTTAAAAAATCTTCTTCTCTGAAACCACAAGGCACAGAGCTCTCATGTATTACATGTAGCATCAGCTTATGGTCCTCTACTAAGTTTGTTCAAATGGTGACCCTGGGGTCAAATTTGTCCCCGCCCCGGGGGTCACAGTTTTACATAGACTTATATAGGATTTTTTTTTTAAAAAAATTCTTCTCGGAAACTACAAGAGCCAGAGGTTTGATATTTTGCATTTACTATAAGCTTATGGTCCTTTACCAAATTGTTCAAATGGTGACCTTCGGGTCACTTTTGGCCCCGCCCCAAGGGTCACATGTTTTACATAGACATGTATGGGGAAAAACTTAAAAAATCTTCTTCTCTGAAACTGCAAGAGCCAGAGGTTTAATATTTTGCATTTGCTATAAGCTTGTGGTCCTCTATCAAGTTTGTTCAAATGGTGACCCAGGGGTCACATTTGGCCCCACCCCGGGGGTCACAGTTTTACATAGGCTTGTATAGGGAAAAACTGAAACAATTCTTTTTCTCTGGAACCACATGGCACAGAGCTCTCATGTAATACATGTAGCATCAGCTTATGGTCCTCTAAGTTTGTTCAAATGGTGACCCGGGGGTCAAATTTGTCCCCGCCCTGAGGGTCACAGTTTTACATAGACTTATATAGGATTTTTTTTTTAAAAATCTTCTTCTCGCCAACTGCAAGAGTCAGAGGTTTGATATGTTACATTTATTATAAGCTGATGGTCCTTTACCAAGTTTGTTCAAATAGTGACCCTGGGGTCACATTTGGTCCCGCCCCAAGGGTCACATGTTTTACATAGACATGTATAGGGAAAAACTTAAAAAATCTTCTTCTCTGAAACTGCAAGAGCCAGAGGTTTAATATTTTGCTGTTGCTATAAGCTAATGGTTCTTTACCTATTTTGTTCAAATGGGGACCCTGGGGGCACATCTGGCCCTGCCCCGGGGATTCACAGTTTTACATAAATGCTTGTAGAGGGAAAAACTGAAGAAAAAAAATCTTCTCTGGAACTGCAAGAGCCAGAGGTTTAATATTTTGCATTTGCTAAAAGCTTATGGTCCTTTACCAAGTTTGTTCAAATGGTGACCCTGGGGTCACATCTGGACCCGCCCCGGGGGTCACAGTTTTACATAAATGCTTGTATAGGGAAAAACTGAAAAAAATCTTCTTCTCTGGAACTGCAAGAGCCAGAGGTTTAATATTTTGCATTTGCTATAAGTTTATGGTCCTTTACGAAGTTTGTTCAAATGGTAACCCTCGGGTCATATTTGACCCCGCCCCAAGGGTCACATGTTTTACATAGACATGTATAGGGAAAAACTTAAAAAATCTACTTCTCTGAAACTGCAAGAGCCAGAGGTTTAATATTTTGCTGTTGCTATAAGCTTATGGTCCTTTACCAATTTTGTTCAAATAGGGACCCTGGGGTCACATCTGGCCCCGCCCCGGGGGTCACAGTTTTACATAAATGCTTGTATAGGGAAAAACTGAAAAAAATCTTCTTCTCTGGAACTGCAAGAGCCAGAGGTTTAATATTTTGCATTTGCTATAAGTTTATGGTCCTTTACGAAGTTTGTTCAAATGGTAACCCTCGGGTCATATTTGACCCCGCCCCCAATGGTCACATGTTTTACATAGACATGTATAGGGGTTGTTGTTGTTTTTATTATTTATTTTTTAATAATTAGTTTTTAATTAATTTTGTTATTTTTTTATTTATTTTTTTTTATTTTTTTTTTTTTTTTTGAAATATTTTTTTTTTATTTTTTTATTTTTTTTTTGTTTTTTTGTTTTTAAATATCTTCTTTTTTTTTTGAAATTTTTTTTTATTTTTTTTTTTTTTTTTTTATTTTTTATTTTTTTTTTTTAAATATCTTCTTTTTTTGAATTTTTTTTGAATTTTTTTTTTTTTTGAATTTTTTTTGAATTTTTTTTTTTAGCTCTATGTTCGACCAGTCGGACCAGTAACAGAGGTGTTCTTGATTTAGTTAAACATGCTATATGTTGCCTCGTTAATACGGTTGGGCCTTCATTTTTCATCTGATATTTACCAAACTTTACCAGATTCTTTAGTTATGGCCCTTGATTTAGTTAAAAAGCTGTTTTTTGCCCGAAACTTTCAATAAAACGTAAATGGCAGTCACTCACTTCATTTATGTTATAAGAGCCATGTTAGCCAGTAGAGCGTCCACAGGCCTCTTGGGCCTCTTGTTTTCATTCTAAGCCTTTCGGAGGGCTACTCTCAGAAAGAACTGCTGAATTGAATTTCATTTTGCGGTGGAGAAAGAGCTTCCTTTATAAGAATATGTGAGTTTTAGTTGAACAAAATTCACATTAGATTTTAATAAAGATGAAAACATACATGAATCGAGCGCTTTGTTGATTTTTTTTAAGTGAACACGATCAAAACGCCACGCGGTTTCGTCACCGTGTGATGAGTAGGTTGGCTGCCAATACGTGTGTTATTGCATTAGTTAATACAACGTTTAGAATTTCCACATCGTTATTGCTCTCCGCGAGAGACATCTCAGATTGTACTTGTTGATTAATACTAGCATAATTATAATTTCGCTTCTTCATTATAATTTGATTCATTTATAAGGCCTCTTTTTTTAATAACTTGGTTTACGGATTTTTTCTGGAAAAATTACGTCAGGAGGTCGAAATAAAAAAAAATAAAAAATTACTCGTGGGGAAATTGAGAGAAAAATTACAAGCAAAATGTTGACGTTTTAAGTCAAAAAGGGGCAGAGAATCAAAAATCGAACATCACTTTTCGTAGATCTCTATCGAAACCAATCTTTAATAGCATACTTTAGATAACCGAGCAAGTCTAACTTGAATGAATGAAAACAAATGCAGGATACAACAAACGAATACAGCGGGAAAAACTTGCACGGAATTCTAGTCCTTGACACGAGTGGGAAAAAAACGAAACAAAAAAATAAAAAAAATAAAAAAATAAAAAAAGTGAAAAGTACAATTTTATTTTATTTTCCAAAACAGGAAAATTAGACTCGGCGGATCCGTAAACCAAGTTATTAAAAAGAAGTGGCCTAACTAGTTCATGAATAGCTGCATTGTGTTTGCTTATGTCATTAACATCTACAGACACTTGAGAGGATAGCGGTCCAAAGTTCGTTTTGATTTTCTTTAGTTGTTGTTTTGGTTTAACTCACAGAATTTTTAATAGGGATACAAACAATTTGGGCTTTTTGCTAACTGGAGTATTATTCGTTTGTGTTTTTTTTATTTGATTTTTTTGTATTTGACTTTTTCTTTTGCGTTTACTTGTTTTCTGCTCTGGTAAGACGTCAGTGAATTTCGTTGTTGTTAGGGGTTTTATCTTATCTTTGAAATCTCCGATCTACAAAGCATGTCAACAAGCAGTATCTTGTAATGTTTTAAAGAAAATTCGAATCACGTTTTCCAATACCGAATATTATATTTGTTACTTTGATAGCATTTAAATGGCGCTTTACAGTTGCTGGTCATAAGTAATTTATCAAGCTGCAATGCTTAATTCGTCAATGGCAATATTACAAATATGTGAGCAACACACTCTATTTGCAGCAATGTATATGGAATATGACTAGGCTTCATATAGCCAATCTGCATGTAGTTGATTCATCGATGATTTGAAAATGTAAATTGGGCTATGACAGAAGTATTCTGCGGCACACTACATGCTTAGTTGTAGACCCTTCTACAGTTTGCAACTATGCTTGCCTCTTTGATTGTGCAACGACCGGAGGGGCGGTGGAATCTGTGAAAACGTATTCCTAAATCCTTTAAGGCGGGAACCGTTTGATGTATGTCCGTATGTGTCGCGTTCCGCCGTTTCCATAGGTCCACTCTCATACCCCTTTATTCATAAATTTACTCACATATGCATAAAAAAACGTTATTTGAAAATAACTCGCAAATTGCTCCTCCACTCCGATTATAATCCATAATTCGGAATGTTCGTTTGAAATAGGAGATGAATTTCATTGCATTTTTTTTAAGTAAATACGAAACCGTCGTATTATGCATGACCAAATGTTTATAAATATGAACAATAAATGAATAGTAACAACATATTAACTTTAAGAAAACTGGATAACTTTATTGCCCAGATATTACTTAAAGTAGTTTATCTATCCTTGCAATCAAGGGAAACAAAAACAAAATTTCAAATATGATATTAAATCATTAAATATTAGCTCATGTGGCTATGATGATCAACATTTTTGTGATAAGTATTTTGTTTTGATCAATAGTTAGTGAAATATGTACGTTTCATCTTTAGAAAGTTACCCTCCTTTTTTATGAAAACATGAAATGTGCCAATAGAACACAAAACATTACGCTTAAAGATATACGCTTTTTACGATTGCTAGGAAATAATATTTGTTCACTTTTCTGCCCAATAAAGGGGTGACCTATTAAATTTGCTTTATTAGCCACTGACTAATAGAGCAAATCAATACGGAATCCCTCGGCGTTTATTGTACGTAACGTCATCTGACGTCATGCATGTAACGTTGCCTGACGTCATAAAACAAACAAAAAACAACAACATGGCGCGGCGTCCTCGATAAGCGTAACATTCGGAGAAAAAGGTAATAATAGTAATTCATACAGAAATTGTGGATAATCTACATGATAAATAGAATATTATTTCAGTGCCTTTTACTATCAAGTTTATTAGGCTCGGCACGAAAACGAAGAATGGTGAGGCTCGAAGAATGACTTGGCAGAGCCTCACCATTCTTCGTTTTCTAAGCCTCGCCTAATAAACTTGATAGAAAAAGGCACTGACATAATATTCTCTATTTTAAAACATAAAAGTTTAAATCATTTATTGCAAATGTTTCGTCAATATCTAATGAAGCATGGATACTCCTTAATTAATCTCTATTAATTGAATATCGTATGACCTTCAAGTAACCGTAACTCAGCCTTTACATACACTATTTTCAAAAATATACTTTGCAAACACGTTTGTGGTGGTAATTCTTGTAAAACATGATGTCAAAGTAGATATAAAAGTCGAACAGGAAATGTAGCATTCAAGTACCACAGTCAACCACAAAAACGAACAGAAACAAACAACAACTACAAAGATGATTAAAATGCAAGCTATAACATCACAAACATAAAAGGGTTGACAATAGGGACTACCGCATTGGAACTGTCAGTTGCAAAAAAAGGCCGCAGGCCAGATTACATTCTCTAACAAACAAGGCAGCATTAAAATAACTTTATTTGGCATGTTTTAGATTATGAACATGGAAAGCTGCACTAATTCAAAGTGCTTAACAAAATGCCAAAGTACCCAGTTCTATACGTGTTGTATGTTTTTTCCTAAGAAAACTCATCGACTCGAAAGCTTTAACATTTGTTGATGCAATTACAGCAAACGAGTTAAACTCATTATTTTCCCAGTTCCACCGTATCTCAAATCAAGCGTAAACTACACAATGAGAATAGTTTTTCTTAGGTGGGTACTTTTGTATTTTGACTGGTGTATGTTAATAAATCTTACAACTCTTTGTCAAAGCGTTCACTATCTCTATATCACATTACATGGTCCCGCCTTAATTCCATTAAGCGATGGAAAAGCTTATATTTTTAACAGTATTTTATAATGGATAGTTCGACAATAAAACATGTTTAAAAACATTTTTTACTATCAAAATGCGATAAGTTGTTTAAAATTACCTATGCAATATTTTAATTTTACAAAAACAAACTGTTTAAACCGAAATTAAGGTTTTATTTCATACCCCAGCCAACCCCGTTTCCGCTTCTTGGAGAAGGGGTTGGTTGGAGTATGAAAGTTAATACTCGGACCACGTAATGAGAATCTTTTATATTAATAAGAAGCATTTACGAAGTGAATATTGTACAAGGTCAATGTCTTTTGGCGACGAACAGCATGATAATTATGTTTTATAACAAACATTCCTACTGAAATGTGTTTGTATATAACTATTATGTGTAACCTGGTTTCGAGAGAAAGAAATAAAGATATGTAAAACTGTACAACAAACAGTGATGTATCAAACAATACAAATAATAATGCTATATCAAATTATACAAACAATAATACTAAATCAAACTGTACAAACAATTATGTTATATCGAACTATACAAACAATAATGCTGTATCGAACTATACAAACAATAATGTTATATCGAACTATACAAACAGTAATGTTGTATCGAATCTACAAACATCAGTGATTTATCAAACTGAACAAACAACAGTGATGTATCAAACTAAACAACACATAATGAAATATCAGACTGTACAACAATAATCTGTATCAAAGTGCACAAACAACAGTGATGTATCAAAATGTACAAGCATCAATTGTGTATAAAGCTTTACCAACGTAGTTAATACATAAAAATTGTACAAAAAACAATGATGTATCAATATGTAACAACCAACGCTAATGTATCAAGCAATACACTCAACATATGTCAAACTTTGCAACGAATGCTGAGCATCAAACTGTACAAACACCAGTGATGTTTCAAACTGTCTAAACGACAGTGATAAATTAAACTTGGCAAACGAAAATGATGTATCAAACTTACATACAACAGAGATGTATCAAAATGTACAAACAACAGGACAGTATCAAACTGTACAAACAACAGTGATGTATCAAACTGTATAAACAGCAGTGAGTATCAAATTGTACAAACAACAGTGATGTATCTAACTGTTTAAACAGCAGTGATGTGTCAAGCTTTATAAACAACAGGGATGTATCAAACTGTTTAAACAACAGTGATGTATCAAACTGTATAAACAACAGTTATGTATCAAACTGAATAAACAACATTGAGTATCAAACTGTATAAACAACAGTGATGTATCAAACTGTATAAACAGCAGTGATGTATCAAACTGAATAAACAACAGTGATGTATCAAACTGAATAAACAGCAGTAATGTGTCAAGCTTTATAAACAACAGGGATGTATCAAACTGTTTAAACAACAGTGATGTATCAAACTGTATAAACAACAGTGATGTATCAAACTGAATAAACAACAGTGAAGTATCAAACTGAATAAACAGCAGTAATGTATCAAACTGTATACACAACAGTGATGTATCAAACTGAATAAACAACAGTGAAGTATCAAACTGTTTAAACAACAGTGATGTATCAAACTATATACACAACAGTATCGAATTGTACAAATAACAATGGTGTGTCAACCTAAACAAAGTTTATATATTAAAATATACAAAACAACAATGTTCCTGCGTTCAGTAGGCTAGCAGTAATGTAATCAGGATTCGCCAACGTTCGTTTCTAAACAATAACATTCACAGTGTTTTCTTATGCCAGGACAGATCATTGACAATGTTTTGTTATTACATTAGGCCATACCATTTACATTATTTCGTTCTTATGCTAGGTCATACCATTCACATCTTCTTGTTCTTATGCCAGGGCATATCATTGACAATGTTTTGTTATTACATTAGGCCATACCATTTACATTATTTCGTTCTTATGCTAGGTCATACCATTCACATCTTCTTGTTCTTATGCCAGGGCATATCATTGACAATGTTTTGTTCTTATGTTAGGTCATACCATTAACATTGTTTTGTTCTTATGCTAGGTCATACCATTCACATCTTCTTGTTCTTATGCCAGGGCATATCATTGACACTGTTTTGTTCTTACGCTAGGCCATACCATTAACATTCTTTTGTTCATATGCTAGCTTATATATTTCACAATGTTTTGTTCTTTTGCTAGGCCATATCATTCCCAATGTTTTTTTCTTTTGCTAGGCTGTAACATACACAATGTTTTGTTCGTATGCAATGCCATATCATGCACAATGTGTTGTTTTTATGCTAGACTATATTATTCATAATGTTTAGTTCTTATGCTGGGACTTATCATTTACAAGGTTTAGTTCGTATGCTAAGTCATATAACTCTATAACACTGGTATTTAGATTTGTCAAAAGGCGTTGTGTCAATGTCATATGTATTACCTTCCAGGGTACATTTATTCACTTCATGGACGTAAGGCTGATAATATACTGAAAGGAAAAAGAAACGCAGGGTGCGTATTTCCGCTATATATTGCATATACTGCACACTTAATTCCATATATATTCCAAGGAAATCCCAAGATGTTTTGGGGAAAAAAAAGTGCAGTTAGTTAGAGAAAGGACACAACTTTGATGTTGTAGACGTTTTAATCACAGTACACGTTGTAACAAGAAATTCATAAATGCGAAGTTCCTCTTTGAAAAATTGAGCCAGTTCAGTATTGTATTTAATGTTAATGGATTGCAACATTTAAAGCCCAAGTTTGCTCACCTGCTTGAGCCAAATGTGCATTCTGACGATAATGAAACTGTAAAGGGGTAACCATTGGTGTTTTCAGTGCTGTTCTTTCTAAAAGGACAGGCCTAATGTCGCCCTGAACCATTCGATTAGCAGTAGCATATTAAACATACAATATATAGCGGAAATAAGCACCCTGCGTTTCTTTTTCCTTTCAGTATAAGTTTCCAACCATTTTATGAACATACCAATGGATTGCCATCAAAATGTACATTAAATGTGCTATTGTCATCAAACTTTAGTGCGAGAAATAAGTTTTGAAGCTGCACTACAGCCTCATCTTCTAAATACATTATACTATTAAACCGTAAATCTAATATTTTGAGCATTGTAAGTTGGTCAAGATGAAGTGAGAGGTGTTGCTTCTTTTGGTTTAAACACTATTTTATTCACAATTTATACAGTTTGTGTTATATAGACATACAATTATGTAATAGTTAACAGTGAATTAGGATCCAGAAGAAAGCAAAACGCTTGTATATATCTGTTTCCTTGATCATGGCACAACAAGTTTACATTGTTCGTGATAGCATAGTACATGAAATCAAATGGCTAGTTAAGTGTTTATTATATAATTACAAGAAATATCTATATATATATATAGAGAGAGAGAGAGAGAGAGAGAGAGAGAGAGAGAGAGAGAGAGAGTGTGTGTGTGTGTGTGTGTGTGTGTGTGTGTGTGTGTGTGTGTTTTGAATGTTATAATTTAACGGAATGAATCTCCAAGGTATGTTACTTATATTCAATGTAGTATTGGACAAATCAAGATACTCAAGCGAATATGTTCTGTTGTAAATGGTTATTTGTCAGAATATTTGTTCCACTTAGACTCAAGTCAGTTATAGATTTTGTTTTGAGCATATCCATAAATGGTACACTTAATACGAAATTTCTTCCCGCTCGTGAATGAACACCTTTGAGATTTGGAAAGCATTTTCTGCTGTGAGAGATGGTACAAAATTAACATTATCTAATGATTCACTGTCACCTAAATCAAGGTGAGCAAGATTGTCTAAGCCTGTAAGTCCATTAATCTGAATGCCGTAAATTTGTTTTCCATGAATTCCAAGACTTTGCAAGTTCTTTAGAGCCAGAAAACTATTATTTAATATCTACTGGCGGTTCTCTTCTGGGTTCTCTTCTGGGCTCTCTTCCGACCTTATATGCATATCTAGTTTAGTTACCAACTTCCAACTTGTATCTTGATAATATTCTGTTTTAACTAAGAAATCGAGGTTGACGTTTTTTCTATAAATACCTCTTTTACCAGGGTGTGGTATCATATTTGGTATGTTACTGTCACATGTTAGAGTTATTCCCCTTTGGTTGCAGTCGTTATAGAGATGCTGCTGCTGCAGAAATGATACTGCGATGGTTGTATAGAATATAATTAAAAGTTGGACATACATACAGTTTAATTAACACTGTTGAAGTGATACGGGAAATAATTCCCAAGTGAGAAAGATTCTTGCGATATAGAAACGAGTGCGTTTTCGTACGAGTTTCTATATCGCAAGAATATTTCTCACGATTGAAATATTTTCCGTATCACGACAAAAATGTTAATTAAACCATATAATATATATTCTGTGATGAATTTCTTTCCAATCGTTTTTTGACACAAGTATTCCTTCTTCTATCACTCCTTTGGCGACAGCGCGGAGTAATATCATGACGTCAATTCGTGACGTAATATTATTTATTTATCGTGACGTCTATCGTTTAGTTCATAACATTTGGCTACTGTGCTATCTTGCACACTAGTTGAGTTAGCACAGTAGAGGAAGGGATATGTTACAGATTTTCTAAAACTGGGAAATTTCTATAATTCATCACAGAATATATAATATAAATGTCTACCATTCATGTTTGCTGAATGACTTCACAGTGTCATTTACATCTATGTCTACTTGTTTGTATTCTCTAAACTAGAGATGTTATTATTGAGATGAGCCATATTCTCCAGACTTCAGTATTCATCTATTCGAAAGTACCCAAAAGTGAGTGATTATGTTTCACACGCTGCCAACTAATTGTCTGGGTTCTAAGCAATAGCCTGTACTGGTAGATGCTGGAAAATACATTCGAATCAATATTATATTTATCTTTGGTTGACATACACGAGAAAAAAAGAATTACATATTAAATCTGGTATACATGTACAACAATACAATTTATATGGAAAGCCAGAGCTGTATTTAGTGGTCCATTTCATTAGCGCGACTATTCCAAGAATACGAGATCTTATACATGTAATATCACCCCGGCGTCAGCGTCGGCGTCCCAGTCAACATCGAGCTCTAGATGTCATCTGTGTTTACAGAACTATATCTATTACATTTCTCGCAACCAAATTCCATGAGCTTCCTTGTATAAATATCTCAAGGACTGCATAAGTAATTTTGGTTCCTATGTGCTCCAATCGAACCCAAATTCCGAAAATGTGAAATGTCCCGTTTCACATCGAATTTACCGTGTAAGCTGTGTACAGGTCTCTTACATTTTTTGTCTTAACTCAACCAAATGTGGAACTGGCTTTCCTTATAGTATTGTATAGAGGGCTACATAAATCATTTTGTTTTCTTCGTATTCTGGGCTTTCATAGAACTGTGATAGTCCATAAAATGTACAATAAACGCAGAACAGGGTTTGCATGTGTCTTAGCTCAACCATATTTTGGGTTAATGAATCATGGGCTCCCTGCCTGTGAAAAGTTCAATACTTTTGGTACAGGTAAACATGTACTCTTTTGTTACTGAACATATATGATTCTTATTCCTAGCTCATCCATATTGGGGTAAGGGCACTCCCCACATGGGAGAGGGAAGACATTATGCACTATCACATTATTTCGAGTGGGTATTGTTTTCTTTAAAAGTAACCAATTCTCATATATTTGTTTTCTCGTTTGGTGGGTTGCGCGACAGTGGGGAAAATGTTAATATTTCTTAGTTGTTAGTTGTGTTGATTCTTACACCATAAATATGGTACATGAGGTGTTTGGTATGTGAGTGTGGGTGCACTATCAACTGATATTTTTTAAGATAACATCAGTCCTCATCTAATTATTTTAAAAAATGTAAACTCAATCCCCAACTCCTTCTACAACCGCCCAAACACCCACCCACCATCAGCCATCAACCGAGTTGCTTCAAATTGTATAAATTCTAACTGTCTCAGCGTTTTTGGGGTGTGTGTGGTGAGTGGGCGCCCAATTTTGTTTTAAAAAATGTGTTAATGTTTTTGCGTTAGACCACACATACTGCCATCCACAGTTGTGTTTTACAATATTTTTGCTGAGATTTTAATGCACACCTCTACTCATATAAATCATCACCGTCCCTCATTCAACCATTCCATTCCCTCATTTTACCCACAACTGTCTGCTTTGTTGATGTTGTCCATAGGCAATGCATATCTCGATTATTATCCCGCTCTTCTTCGAAATAATACCTTGTGCTTTTCACAAGATTCGTATTTGTTATTTGTTTGTTTATATTGCTTAAGGGTATATAGGGCATACATCTTTCCATGACAATAATCCCCCAACCCACCTTCTACTCTCTCACCAGAACATCCACCCCATCCCACCCCACCCCACCCCACAAACCAAAACCTCAACAATATTTCCTTTCTTCGAATATCCTCTTTTTTATTTGTAAATATTGTTCATGGATATATTATGCTATTTTTAATAGATTGATGTATGCAGCAAGATTCCAGTTTCTCTGATGTGTATACTTTGTTGTTCTCTGAAAAAGCAAATATTTGGGCTGCGATATTTTCCGATAACTTTTGATTATATTAGATGTATACGTTATTCTGTTATGTGCATTTATTATAACATTATGTGCATTTTTATTACAATGTGTGGATTTTCTGTCATGGTATGTTCACGGTTTATACTGAATTAAGAAATCAATTTATTCCTGTGTAATGACTGTCAAAATCTTCAATATTGCCGCGTTCGCCTTTAATAAATATTGATATAAAAATTAAGTTCAGGGTCAGTAGAGAATTTGATAGCAAGCGTTCGGTTGTAACGGATATATATGTATTTATAAACAAGTATAACCAGGATATTGTATTAATACATAACAATATAAAGGGGGAAAAACATGACTTCATTTTACGTCAATATGAATAAGCCACGTAGATTACGCAATGAGGATAAAATAATGTTTAACTTAAAATAACTTGTTACTTGAATGTCGCCTGTCATGAATCTAAACAAGATTGCATATTCTGAATATATAGCAATTTTAAATAAGTGTAGATCAAGTCAATCACTTTGAATGAGCTGCACCAAAACTGTGTCACGCACATGTACACTTCATGTTTAACACGTACACAAAGTGTCAATTCAATATCTTCAAAACTGTGAAAGTAGTTCGCTCCACAATATGGCATATGCTGAATATATAGCAATTTTGAATAAGTGTAGATCAAGGGCAATAACTCTGCAAGGCATTGACTGAGATGCACTAAAATTATGTCACGCACATGTAAACTTCATGTTGATCATATGTACAAAGTTTCAATTGAATATCTGGAAAACTGTAGAAGTAGTTCGCTCCATAAGATTGCATATGCTGAACATAGCAATTTTGAATAAGTGCAAGGGCAATAACTCTGCATGGAATTGACCGATCCAAACTACTATTGTGTCACGCATATGTACACTTCATGTTGATCATATATACAAAGTTTCAATTGAATATCTGGAAAACTGTAGAAGAAGTTCGCTCCATAAGATTGCATATGCTGAACATAGCAATTTTGAATAAGTGCAAGGGCAATAACTCTGCATGCAATTGACCGAGCCAAACTAAATTGTGTCAATCACATGTACACTTAATGTTCATCATGTTTATTAAGTTTAAAATCAAAATCTGGAAAACTGTAGAAGTAGTTCGCTCCACAAGATTCAACAGACCGACCGACTGACCGACAGAGAGACCTACAAACCAACAGACCGCCGGCCTCAGTGACTCCGATGTACCGCCTCTCAAATTTCGTGTGCGAATTTATAATAACAGATTTCACCCAATATATGAATAAATTAGTGTCTTGGTAGCGCATCCGGGACCGGGATAGTAGAGACGCTGCGTCTAAGACCGTTTCGTCTCTCATCACTGCGGGTTCAAATCCCACTGGGAGCTCGACTTGTAATCGAGAAAATGTCGATTCCTAAAGATGGCGAAAGTTATAAAATACTGGTTATACCTAGGCAACGTGGGGTGGTCTGCCTCTACTACAAACAAATCGACCATCAAATATGACCTAACATGTGGTAAAAATTACGTAAAAACATTGAAACAAAAGCGGCTTGATCTGGGATGTGTCGTCAATTTAATCAATATTCTGTTTATTCAATATAATATAAGCCGCTAAACCATTAAAGGAGGTGATCTTGAATAGTAATTGGTGCCACTATAAATACAAGAGTAATTGGTGCCAATATAAATACAGGAGTAATTGGTGCCACTATAAATACAAGAGTAATTGGTGCAACTATAAATAATTGGTGCCACTATAAATACAAAAGTAATTGGTGCCACTATATATAATTGGTGCCACTATAAATACAAGAGTAATTTGTGCCACTATAAATATAAGAGTTATTGGTGCTATTATAAATAAGTGGTGCCACTATAAATACAAGAGTAACTGGTGCCACTATAAATACAACGGTAATTGGTGCCACTATAAATAATTGGTGTCATTATAAATACACGAGTAATTGGTGCCATTATACATACAAGAGTAATTGCTGCCACTATAAATACAAGAGTAATTGGTGCCAATATAACTACAAGAGTAATTGGTGCCACTATAAATAATTAGTGCCACTATAAATACAAGAGTAATTGGTGCCACTATAAATACAAAGTAATTGGTGTCATTATAAATAATTGGAGCCACTATAAATACAAGTGTAATTGGTGCCACTATGCATACAGGAGTAATTGGTGCCACTATAAATACAAGAGTAATTGGTGCCACTATAAAGACAAGAGTAATTGGTGCCAATATAAACTACAAGAGTAACTGGTGCCACTATAAATACAAGAGTAATTGGTGCCGCTATAAATAATTGGTGCCACTATAAATACAAGAGCAATTGGTGCCACTATAAATAATTGGTGCCACTATTAATACAAGAGTAATTGGTGCCACTATAAATAATCGGTGCCATTGCAAATACAAGAGTAATTGGTGCCATTATACATACAAGAGTAATTGCTGCCACTATAAATACAAGAGTAATTGGTGCCACTATAAATACAAGAGTAATTGGTGCCACTATAACTACAAGAGTAATTGGTGCCACTATAAATAATTAGTGCCACTATAAATACAAGAGTAATTGGTGCCACTATAAATACAAGAGTAATTGGTGCCACTATAACTACAAGAGTAATTGGTGCCACTATAAATAATTAGTGCCACTATAAATACAAGAGTAATTGGTGCCACTATAAATACAAGAGTAATTGGTGCCGCTATAAATAAGTGGTGCCACTATAAATACAAGAGTAATTGGTGCCACTATAAATACAAAAGTAATTGGTGCCATTATACATAATTGGAGCCACTATAAATACAAGAGTAATTGGTGCCACTATAAATACAAGAGTAATTGGTGCCGCAATAAATAATTGGTGCCACTATAAATAATTGGTGCCACTATAATTACAAAGTAAAAGGTGCCACTATAAATACAAGAGTAATTGGTGCCACTATAAATAACTGATGCCACTATAAACATGATAAATACAAGAGCAATTGGTGCCACTATAAATACAAGAGTAATTGGTGCCGTTATAAATAATTGGTGCCATTATAAATACAAGAGTAATTCGTGCCACTATACATATAAGAGTAATTTGTGCCACTATAAATACAAGAGTAATTGGTGCCGTTATAAATAATTGGTGCCACTATAAATACAAGAGTAATTGGTGCCACTATACATATAAGAGTAATTGGTGCCACTATAAATACAAAAAGAATTCTGCATAATAGACATAAGTTATAATAAGGACAGGACATTATATAATAAAGGCACATCATGTAATAATTGTAATAAAGAATGGTCATATATTATAATAAAAAATACACATATTGTGATAAGGATGGACATAATATAATACAAAAATGCGCATAATGTCATAAACAATGGACATAATATAATAATGATTTTGCATAATATAATATAGAATGTATATAACATGATAAAAAAATGCAGACAGTGTAATAAATAATGCACATAATGTAATTTTAAAAATATGCACATAATGACATAACATATTAGCGTATATACCGAATATAAATCAAAATGATTACTAACGGCAGCTCTGGCTTTCTATAGGTTTACATTACCATTGCATTATAGATGCCATCTTGACTAGTTATTGCAACCAAAACATTTAACTTTGACATTAAGAATATCTCTGTACATGTATAACATTGGTCAGTTCTAAATGGTAATTGTCATGGAGTATGTAAACCTTCGCCTCTCACCGCTGCGGGTTCGAATCCCACTGGGAGCTCGACTTTTAAGTGAGGAAGTGTCGATTCTTACGGATGGCGGGAAGTGCACAGTACTGGTTCTACCTAGGAAAAGTGGGTGGTTTGCCTCTACCACAAAAAATCGACCGTCATATATAATATGTGTTGAAAATGACGTAAAACACCATACAAACAAACAAACACACATTCAAACATCAACAATATACTCACATATTTGTGTATTTATTTCTTAAACGTTATGGGTAATCCAGCCCTTGCAGTTTTTACATGGAAGATTTTAACTTCAAAACACACTTAGATTTCTTATCCGAGTTTGGCAAAGCTACAATACACGCGCTATTCACTTTTTGTTTCAGTGTTGGGAAATGACAAATATTATTATTGTAAAGAAAACAGAACAAATGCAATCAGTATTTTAATGTATTATCAGTAGTTGTTTATGTAACAGAGGAGTATTTGTGTATTTCAGATTTAAATTTTTGATCATATATGTATACTAAAGAAAAAAGGAAACGCACCATATACAATGTGTTATAGGATAGTTAAACGTTTAGTACAGCATACTTTTCAATCATTTGATGTAAAAAGAAGTTTCAAATAACATGCTTTTAATTTAAAACGGTTTCTAGCATTATGTTCTGTTTTGTCTAACATGTGAAAATCCTATTTTTCAAATTTAAAAAGCCCATTACCTTCCTTTTATTCAATGTAAAGCAATATCAGAATTAAAAAATGCACACTTATTTGTTAATCAGAAAGTTTTAAGAGAACTTTTAAATGAAAAGAACTGTCAACGGTGATGTCTTCCTAAATGTTTTCAACCTCTTTATACATAAAATGATCGTTTTCAAACTATTTATACATAAAATGATCGAACAATATGCTGTACTAAACGCTTAAACATAATATATATAAAATAGAAAGCATATATGAAATTGTCGATTGTGCGTTTTTGTTTCCTTCAGTATTTATGAAATCTGCAACATGTATATTATGGTAAATGTCCAAATCTGCAACATGTATATTATGGTAAATGTCCAAATCTGCAACATGTATATTATGGTAAATGTCCAAATCTGCAACATGTATATTATGGTAAATGTCAGTCAAGCACCTAGACATAAACATTAAAATGTCATCCTCTAAAGTACATCTTCTTGTCATCAAAAATGAGCTATAGGGTCCTATAAAAACCACAGCGTCCAAACGCAATGGCATCTTAGGTTCGCACTGTACTACAAACAAACTTCAACTCGCCAGTCAATAAATCATGTATGTCATAGGCATTGCCAATGCCGGTCTACGAAGTAAGTACAATTAAAAATTGCCAAACTTAACTCTAATTATTTTATCAGACTATTAGTCCAATTGCGTGTTGCATATTCACAAAGTTGTTAAAATTAAGTTTTGTTTCTCTCACTTCTTTTTTAAAGTATGAGATACAGTTATGTGTTACGACGACCAAGACGACGAAGTCGAAGGCGTCAGGTTTTGCTCTTAGTTCTGTCTCTCAGAGATTAAACCAAATTATGTACTTGATTTCCATGTCATAGAAACTTTTATTAGCACTGATGAAATTGTGCTTATTTTCAATATTAACATTCCGTTGTCTTCTGTTGACTCTCCTTCGTCTCTGGTGGATGAAATTCCCACTGGTGGCGTAGGTGAGTTAGAGAATATGGAATATAACCACTCAGGTGATAAGAGTTTAAACTCCGTACTCAAACGCGATGTATGATGATGCTTGGAAAAAATATGTTGATGTTAGAGTAAACAATATTTTAGCATCTGTTGGCACACACGACGTCATTAACGTAACTCTTGAAGAAGTAAATATGTCGCTCAATGTGTGCAAGCGTGGTAAAGCCTGAGGCATGGACACTGTTTATTATGAACATTACATATATGGCGGGATACTAATAAGTAACGTTTTAGCCAATCTATATTCAGCTATTTATGATATGTATACTATATTCATGACCTCATGGTGTCATTACTGTAAATAGTGAATAAAACGATTTGATTTGATTTGATTTGCTATGTTACGCCTAAGCTACATTCCTTCTGATATGAATAAAGGGATTATAACAGTATTACATAAAGGTGGGAGAAAGCGAAAAGATGACCCGGACAATTACAGGACGATCACCCTTACCCTCACCCAAACGACTTTGAAAATCTATGAAGACATATTATTATGTCGCTCTAAGGCAAAACTGTTATCAAGATTAATTTCTCTACAAGGGGACTTTCAGGAGCAACTAGGGTACATGATGAAATCATTTTTATTTAAAGAGTGTATTCTCTTCGGTAAAGAAAATAAAAGCAAAGTATGTGTTGGTCTCATGGACGCCCGCCAAGCATTTGATCGTATCTGGCACTATGGAATGCTTCTTAAATTCTTTGAGACCGAAATAGATGACAACATATGTTTAGCGCTTGCTAATATGTATCGTAATATGCAAAGTTGTGTAAGAAACCAAGGTTGTATTTCAGACTGGTTTTATGTAAAACAAGGCAATAGACAAGGTGGCAAAAGTTCCCCAATTCTGTATCTTCTCTTCATAGATGGGCTAATCAAAGAATTAGAAAACAGTGGACTTGGTTTTGTATATATAACTTAAATGCAGGATCCCCTACTGATGCTGATGATACGGTCCTCATATCATTATCTAAAAATGGGTTAAACAAGATGTTTGATATATGCTATAAATATACTATGAAACGGCGCTTTGATTACAATATTAAAACATGTGCAGTGATAGTATTTAATGAAACACATGCTGAATTTGATCGTAACACCAGGCAATGGACTCTTGGTGCTAACCAAATAATAAATGAAGTCCAATTCTATACTCATCTTGGTATTCGTATATATAAATATATGGACATAAACGACTCTATTCATCCAGTCTCTATGTCCACCATCATATGCATGCCATCTTCGTGATGGTTAAAATTATGTTCTATTGATTTTATGAATATTGAGTTCTGGTCAACCCGGGGCTAGAGGGCGTGAGCGGTAGCTAGCATATTTCACTACCGTTAATAATAATAATAATAATAATAAATTCTTTATTTAAAGAAGGTTAACACATTATGACATACTATCAAGATATACACATCATATTTTCAATGCGGCCTTCTGTACATAAATTAACAAACATGAATAGTCTTAATCAAACCGAGACTGCAATATTTTGTATGTGTCGTGTTTGGCCGTTTCAAAAGGTCATACTCTTTTGAAGGGGCCTGAAAGAAGCAGAATACGTTGCATTTGTTTTGTTATATTTTTACTGAAACAATGTTTTGCCATTTATGTGAAGAAGCAAATTTTCTAACCACGATCGTCGTTAATTTTAGCTCATCTACCTCATCCGTAAATGGGGAATACATTAACAATCTATTTCTTATTGTATCGTATTCGGCTTTACTTTAGTAATTCAATACAAGAAAAACTGATGCACAGCATCAGGTCGCAACAGAAAATATTGCATTTAAAAGACTAAACCAAACAATATAGAGAAAAAGGAGAATGCAACAAATAAGTATGGTAGTGCACATTTAATGTCATTATGATACCCTTGTTTCAAGTTGTTCATTGGTATTATTGGCATACAAAGTCCAGACTGTATTATTCCCATACCATTAGAGTATCATATTGGTTTAATTGACGGAGAGACAATAAACCTTAATTTAAACTAAAAGGAAGTTAAATAATGAAAAAATCGAGAGATTATGCTTAACACTTAACAAACAACCAATAGAGTGTGATGTACAGTATTTGTTTAATTATATGGTACATGTCTATTAAAGTTACAAGTCCAAAGCGCTATTCACTGAGCCACGCCAGCCCTCGTAAAGAGAAAGGACAATCCTAATAATTTGAGAAACGTGGAAACATATACACGATTAATGTTCGACATGGTGAGCCATACACACACACACACCTCAATAAAAAAGTTGTGTTCATGATATATTTGTTCATTTATATGAAAGTCCTTAATACGAACGAAACCATTAAGGAACAATTTTATTATTATTGAAAATAACTGATTTAAAACAAATTCCTACCGACCTACTTTAATTTTATTGATTTATTAATTTATTAAATAAAAAAAAAGTAATATATTTTCGCTTGCACCGGGAATCGAACCCTTGATATCGTGCATTGAAGAAATCAAAACGTGCATTTAGACTACTAACCCCTAGAACACGGCAGAATGTTATATCGGCATGTCAAATTTATGTAATTATATTGTATTCAGTCAGTCAGTCAGTCAACGCCAGCAGCTGATTTGTTGTCTTGTACAATACGCTGCTTTATGACGATGATGTATTGCGGGAAACCAGCAAAGAAATAACCGCGACATGTACTGCACTAGTCTTGATCATCTTCGACGCTTGATTGAAATACAAACGTGTGTCTTGAAAACAAGCAAGCGTCGCAGATGATCTAGACTATTTATGCACAACGCTATTTCAAACTTGTCGCTAGATGGGGCTCAACTACGCCTACAACTTGCTAATTTTGATATATTACGATTTAAATGTCTAAATGTCAACAGAACTCACATGTATGTCACAAGGCACTTATCCCAAGACAATCATGAGCAATCATACTACTGAGGAATGCACTAGTCCCCAATGTTGGATAAGTTGGTTAGAGATATATCCCACATCACTTATCGCAGCATGAACAACAGTGTCGTAACTATTGCTTTCTTCAGAGGGACAGGTAAACTTGAACTTGATACGTGCCAGATAAATAGTAACTATTGAGTATTTGTTGAATGTTGAATGTTGTTTAACGGCTCATCAACACAGTATATGTTATTTAGAGCCGCCCAAGAGAGAGGAAGGACACATAGGAATCCGGGAACCGTGCCCTACTCTTATTATCGTAAAGATTCCAACACGATATTAAGTTTGCCAAAAACATCCGCCATTCTGTATTATCTATCGTTCTCGATTTACAGGCAGCTTTTGATCTTGTCAGGAAAAACATCGGCATCCTTTCTAAATTATAAGAGATTATTGCTTTTATTTTATCGAGGCTTTCCTTCAAGATAGGAAGATTGTAGCCAAAGTTGGCGACTCGTTTTCAGATAAGGAAACGCTCGAGAGAGGTACGCCCCAAGGTTCAATTATCACCCCGCCCACACACACACACACACAGACACACAGACACACACACACACCACCACCACCACCACTACCTCCCCCCACCCCCAACCCCTTCTTTTTAATGTGTAAATTAATGATCTCCCTGATATTTAAAATATTCTGGCATGAAAATTAGCCAGTTTGCTGACGACAGCAGTACATGGATTACTGGGGAAAACTTAAACTATCTTCAAAAGAAGCACAAAAAGGGTTAAATTTAATTTGGGAATGGGCAAATAAATGGGGATTTAAGTTTTAAGTTATCGCCAAACAAAACTGATGCCATTCCATTTGGTAATTCCTCTTGTGATACTTTAGATCTATATCTAGGAGGATACCAAAATTGTATTTTGTAAAACTGTTACGTTTTTAGACCTCATTGGGATCGTCGTTTAAATTTCTCAGCACATGTTCATAATCTTATAGCCAAATGTGAAAAAGACCTAAACTTATTACGTATGCTGCAAGGAACAGATTTTGGTTCCGATAGAAAAACACTAATTGTCTTATATAAAACCCTCATTAGATGTAAAATTGATTATGGATACCATATTATGTATTCATGTGCTGCTCCGTCTTTACTGCATAAACTGGATATTATTCAAATTAAGGCATTGAGGATAGCACTAAGAGCGCTAAAAAGCACGCCTAAACATTTATTAGAACATGAGTCGGGAGTATATTACCACTCCATTTACATCGAGAGGAGCAATTGCTGCGGTTCCGGGCCAGGACCCAAACTAAAAAAACTAAATCCTGTAAATGATATCATTATAAATACATATTATAAAAATACATTTCGTAATAATTCTAAACCATTCGAATGTACAGAAACACTAAACTTGACTCAGGTATATAAATTAAATGATATCACCATAGCATATTTTAATACTAGAGACATGCCTCCATGGACTCTAGCTCTACCAAAAGTTGATATAAATAGTATTAATAAACATGACAATCCAACCATTATAAAACATGCTTTTATGGAGCACATTGATAATAAGTGTAACTATCATGTAAACATATTTACGGATGTGCCCAAGGACCCTGGCACAGGACGCGTAGCATCTGCATAATCCCGTCTAAAAACATCTGTAAAAACATCTGTAAAACTGTTCGAATTTCTGACGGTCTATCCATTTTTACTGCCGAGCTGGTTGCAATAATCACATCCCTTACATGGATTTTCAAAAATAAACCTACTAGATCAGTTATCTTCTCCGATTCCCTTTCTAGCCTTACCGCAATTAAAGAAAGCAAGTCTAGACCGTGCCTAATTTCGGACATATAAATTATACGTAACGATTGCAATATACCGGGTTTATCCATTAATTTAGAATGGTGCCCAGCCCATGTAAATATGTCCGGCAATGAAAAGGCCGACCTAGCTTGTAAAGCTGGATTAGACCAGCCTTTTATTGATAAACATATTCCATTTGGACCTTCAGGAGTTTATTCCGTAAAACAATTAATGTTAAATTAAATAATTATCTAAGTAATCAAACAAATAAATTTAAACACCTTTACAAGACATAGCCATACTTTTAGAAATCATGACCTGTTTTTGGACAATAGAACCTTTACCAAAATATAACCAGACTTAGTATTTTGTGTTTGTGATGTCTTATTTGGCATTTTATTCATCTTTAAAGTTGTTCTTTGTTTCAGTGTGTGTTTGTGGTTGACTGTCGTCCTTGAATTTTCCTGTTCGATTTTTATATCTATATTTATAATGGGATACAACTTATTACCGCCGAGTCTAGGAAGCCACATCATTAAGGATCTTTCCAAAAACTGTCATTCCTGCTCTGTCCAATTCACCACCGAACACTTTCTTCTTGAATGCAATCAGCTCGACACCAAACGGGACGAATTAAAATCTAAACTCCAAAAGATTTCATTTCCTCTAAACCTTAATAACTTACTCGATCCCGAAAAAAAAAAATTGTTTTTTAGCACTCTTGGTGACTATATTAAAGCCACAAACTTCGAAAAGAAAATCTAAAGCATTTATTATTTTAGTACCCCATCATTTAAACATATCCTAGAGCATACTCCCATTGTATAACATTAATAAACTACTTATGATACTACTGAACATATCCCATATATACCATAACTCCCATATTTCCCTATAATACCCAATATTTGGTGAGCAAATCCGTCTGAATACTTTTGAGGGAGACATGGGGTGCGTCTGTAATTTTGGGCATCTAGGTGACCCTCAGTTGTTGTTGAAAGAGTATAAGAGTGGACCTTTAGAAACGGCCGAACACGACACATACGAAATATTGCAGTCTCGGTTTGATTGAGACTGAAGACCTTATTCAAAAGGTGGTATACCTTCTTCATGTACCTATAAGGTAATAAGTTCATTCCACTTATATTACTGTCGAAACAATTCAATAATTGATATAGTTATAACATGGGACTGATAAGGTGGACGCGTTGGGCGATTTTTTAGTCTGATGACAACGCAGGCATGTGTTGTCTGCTGGGTTCGAAAACATTGATTGCTTAATCTCGTTTATTTTGCCTCAACTATTCTGTCTAAGGTTATATTTTGTTTTTTTTCATTTAACTATCTTGAACTAATCCATTTATGATTTCAATATATCAAAGCCTGCTCTATTCAATGTTATTTTTATGTTGTAATATATGGGACAGAGGTCTTGTCCATGAGTGTATGCCACATATGTTTAGATTACACTTAAATATTTAATACCCCATTGCGTTTATAGTAACTTGACATCCGACAAAAACTGTGGTTGTTGTTTATACACATTTTAATACTTATTATCACTTGTTTTATTAGAATAGGAGATTATTTTTTTATCTATAGGCAGTCATCCATTATTCGAGCAGCAGGCTTCCGTTCCACTATATCACATAATATCTATGTATATATTTGATCATTGATCATTGATCCCAGTGTGGCCTCTTCGTAGCTTTGTGTGGACAAACACCCTTCCTCAGACGAAGGTCTCTAGACATTATTGAGAGAATTCGGATGCTGAGGAGGACTGGTGCCTGACAAAACAGCACTGGGCATTTTTATTCTTTTTTATAACTTTTTAGATGCAACATATTTTAAACATCTCAGTAAATGATACAACGGGAGCAACGATCAGACAAAACAAGGATAATGTTCATATATGAATAAATAATTAGAATTTGTTTAACTTTCTAGAGAGATGTGACCAATTATGCCACATTAGCTCGCTCGCCCGGTTGCCGTAACAGACAGTAGCACAATGGTTGGTGTCCTTGGCGGATCCAAATTCGAAATTTCAATAACCAGTTGTGGCTACAATTATAGAACTATTTTGATATTTCACCCACCTCGGACTCATGCTCCTAGCTGGTACTCTTATCGCGATGGCCTTGCAATATGATGAAAAGTATTTTAAAAGCCTCTGGTGTACACCGATAATCTTCCTGGGGCAAACATAAAAGTGTCTGCTTTGTTCTTGCCGTCTCCTAAAAGATGTTTACGATAAAATAATCTACTTAGCATAATTATAATCAAGGAATAAAATAAATAAACTACATAGAAAAGCTCGCCAAAAGGCCTTGTGCCATAGGGCGAGCACAAATAAAAGCTTTAAGTAGTCAGACCGGTGAAAATCAGCCCGCTGAACACAATACAAAATAGTCTATATTTGGAGATCAGTCACAAGTTCCACAACATTCGTTCACTTAAATACACTTTAATTCCGTGAATTAAACACATTTGGCTCGAAAACGGCCCCATATTTGGAATAAAACACCGTTCAGTTTTTTAACCTTTCACGTCATTCATTCACACTATGCGTATTTTGAAATAAACATCTGTCAAAAACACATCTCTACCTATTAATGCTGCCTTGTTGGTTAGAGAATATTTCATGGCGGGGATTTCTTTATTTACACTGTCCCGTTTAATTGGGATGACGGTAGTGTAAGTGTGAGGTTTTGTGCTCCCTAGAAACTGGTTTAAACACCCAGCAGCCTTTTTGTCTCTGATCGTTCTAATAACCGTTTCAAGCTTTGCTTCAAATAAAGTGATTTTGAATTGATTTGATCCAGCTGAAGCTATTTTGAAAATAATATCTAGTCAAAAATGATAATTATGATTTTCAGGGGTCAAAATAGCAGATTTTGCCATAAAAATGCCTCTGTTTTTGTATATATTCAAAATCTGCCTTCAGATGGATTAATTAACATTATTTAGCAGTTTCTATATGTAAAACCATCAATAAACAGCAACTGTTAAGTTTAAACATGACAAAAAAATAATTCCGAGACTATCCTCCCCAACTCCATTTTTAGGGCCATGCCATGTTTAACAATAAGCTCCTTATACAAGTAATACGTTTTTGTTAGATATTGTTTGTACCATCTATACAGGTCATTTTCATGCAACCATGCAGCCAATAATCACAGTTCACTGTACAGATTAAAATTAAGGGGGTGGGGTAGAAAATAACTTTTATAAACATAGAAAATGTCATATGTTTTGGCAACTAAATACATGAATTGAATTGGGGTTTTAAGGCACACCAACACATGAAAGGTTATATGGAGCCAAACAGGAATGAACATGCCAGGCTTATCCTCCATGTACATCGAGATAAAATTTGGAGAACGGGCCTAGAACCTTCTCACCCTGAACTGCAGAGTGGCTGCAAATTATATTGTAGACACGCCATTTACGCTGGAGCCACGTTATAGTTGTTGTGCCACTGCTCTAGTGATATGAGCGAGATGGCACCTGAAACTATGCAGGGGTCATGATGAAGACCTTTAATGAGCATGAACAAAAAATGATAAAATGAACATGAATTTGGGGTTTTTTACCCCTCTGCCTTCCCCTCCAACGGGATCTGCAGTGGCCCTATTCTTTGACCCGTAACCAAACGGGGCGCCCGGAACCACACGGGGCGCAACTTAATAATATAATTTGTCAAATGTATTAAACCACATAAAATATTTGCATATGGACACTAACCGTAATAAAGCAATGAACTCAGAGTCAGAGTTAACTTCAACATCTTATTCAAGATAGACAAAAGCGGCTTGTCGACAAGCTTTGCGGACATATAAAGAATGTCGCTTTCTGACACTTTTGACAAAAAATGTATGCAAACCCCTCAGAAATGAATACACATTACTAAGTATGCCTAACAGTGTGTCAAACATGATGTGCATTACAGGTCAATTTTGTGTACCCGGTGTCAGGTATGGCTAATTTTGTGTCCATAATCCTTAAGAAATATTGGAAATGCAGCTTTCACAGAGCACAGTAAACCCAAAAACACGTAAAATGATAAACATGAAAGACAATGATAATAAAGAATAAAGGCATATGACGTCACAAACACAAAAAGAGTTGACAATAGGGCTGCCGCCTTGGAACGGTCAGTGGCAAAAAAAGGCCGGTAGGGGTTTAAACCAGGTTCTAGGTACACCAGACCTCACACTTATCCTACTGTCATCCCAATAAAGAAATCACCGCCATGAAGTATTCTCTAACCAGCAAGGCAGCATTAAATTAATAGGCAATATCAGTAAAACACAGATATCTTCGTGTATATATAAATACAAAAAAGCAATAACCTAGAAAGCCACAAAGAAGGTACTAAATGACTTGGCAGAAGCCAGAGCACCCAAGAGAATAAAACATTGAGGGCACGTCAAGACAGGATTGTAGACAAACTTCAAACGTTACCGTACTTTTGGGCTTTAGGTAGACATAGGGTCCACATCCTGTCCGGTCATAGCACAATTAAAGAGGAAAGCATAGTGCCGGACTGTAAATGGGTTCATCCCCAAGCATGCAGTGCGGTGCAAAACTATAGGGTCATAACCTCTTTTGATAAACCTTTTAACAAGTTTGATAAAGATAGAATGAAAATGATCATGACCAAGGATTTTACGAAGTTTGTAAATCAAATCACCATAGAAATCAGGCTGTCCCTGTCGCAGAAGAGTTCTTAAATTACCTTTATATTTGGAAAGAAGATCAGGGTTACGATAATAAAATATTGCAAAGGTTTTACGAAGTTTATGGTAACGGTAGCCCTGGTGGAGTAGCTTTTTAGTTATACAAAGATTACGAATATTAAAGTCTTCACCTCGAGTACAAGCTCTAGAAAAACGAATAAGTTGAGACACATAGACCCCATAAGAAGTTGCTCAGGGAACATCCCCATAATTAACAATATCAAAATTAAAATCAACTCTCTTGTCATAGATTTTGTTAATTATTTCACCATTTAAATCGAGAAAAGAAGCGTTATTATCAGAAATATTAACTTTTGTTAAGTTGAAGTTCTTTAAGTATATATTATTAACCAAAGTAGAAAAGAAAGGGTTGTCAATGTTCAGTATGTCATCCAGATTCCGAGAGGTGTCATTAAAGGCTTCAATAACATCTGGCTGGGTATCTGGTGAAAGACTCAACATGAAATATCTTTTATAGCAATATAAAAACAAATCTGCGACAAGTTATGCACAGTTCGTACCCATAGGGATACCAAAAACTGTCTATAAACGGTAGTTCCATACCTGACAAAAATATTATCTAATAGAAAATAAGCGATTCACAAACTTCATGGCAAGTCCACATAGTGTAATTGTCCAAACTGACGTTAGTAGAAAACGCTATAATACTGTTCAGGCCAAACATGTAGTATTTTACATAGCAAAGTTTTTTTTTAATGAGATCAATAAGCTTGTCTTTGATAAGGTTGTGTGGCACAGTTGTATATAATGTATAAAAATCATAAGTACTTATAGATGAAGCTTGACGTTTATTGCAAATTATCAAGAACGTCGCCTGAATTGTTAATAGACCAAATTAATTAATTCCAGAGTTCTCATGAGCTTTAGCACAATATGTTTAACGTGATCGTTAACGTCAGTAAGGCAAGATGTTAAAAGTTTGGAGATATTTGTAGTGGTGCAAGAACTAGAATTGCAAATAAAACGGGCTTTATATGGTTGTTTTTGTAATTTGAAAATCCAGTACATCTTGGAAGAAATATAAAAGATCGGACAGGGAAAGTAGCATTCAAGGAGGACAGTCAACCGCAAACACAGAAACAAACACGCAAACAGACAAACAAGAAGGCAAGAGTAATAATAAATGCAAACGACATGAGAAACACAAAAGGGTTGACAATAGGGCTACCGCCTTGGAACGGTCAGTGGCAAAGTAGGCCACTGGGGGGGGGGGGGGGGGGGGGGGGGGGGGGGGGGGGGGGGGGGGTTAAACCGGTTCTAGGCTGCACCAAACCTCACACTTACCCTACTTCATCCCATTAAAACAGGACAGTGTTTATAAAGAAATCCCCGCCATGATCTAATCTCTAACCAACAAGGCAGCATCAATAGGCAATATAAGTAAAACACAAATATGCTCGTGTAAATATAATTCAAAAAAACAATAGCCTAGAAAGCCACAATGAAGGTACTCAATGACTTGGCAGAAGCCAGAGCAACAAGAGAATAAACCCTTAAGGGCACGACAAGAAAGATAATAGACAAACATCAAACGCCACCGTCGCAATGGGCTTTAGTTAGGCGTCATCATAGGGTCCACAGCCTGTCCGGTCATCGTACAATTAAAGAGGAAAGCATAGTGGAAAACTTTAAAAGGGTCTACCACCAAGCATGCAGTACGTTGCAAAATGATAGGGTCATAACCTCTTTTGATAAACTTTTAATAAGTTTAACAAAGATAGTATGAAAGTGATCATGACCAAGAATCTTACGAAGTTTATAAATCACATCACCATAGAAGTCAGGTTGTGATAGTCCTTGTCGCAGAAGAGTCCTTAAATTACTTTTATATTTGGAAAGAAGATCAGGGTTACGATAATAAAATTTTGCAAAGGTTTTACGAAGTTTATGGTAACGGTAACCCTGATTGAGTAGCTTTTAGTTATACAAAGATTACGAATATTAAAGTCCTCAACTCGAGTACAAGCTCTTAAAAAAAGAAAAAGTTGAGACACATACACCCAATAGAAGTTTAGATACTTAACAATGTCAAAATTAAAATCATCTCTCTTGTCATAGATTTTGCTAATTATTTCACCATTTTCAATCGAAAGATCTAAATCAAGAAAAGAAGCGTAATTATCAGATATATTAGCTTTGTTAAGCTGAAGTTCTTTAGGATAAATGGTATTAACCATAGTTGGAAAGAAAGGGTTGTCAATATTCAATATGTCATCCAGATTCCGAGAGGTGTCATTAAAGGCTTCAATAACATCTGCCTGGGTATCTGGTGAAAGACTCAAATGAAATCTCTTCCATTGCAAAATAAAAACAAATCTGCGACAAGTGGTGCACAGTTCGTACACATAGGGATACCAACAATTTGTCTATAAAGGTGGTTCCATACCTGACGAAAATATTATCTAATAGGAAGATGAGTGCTTCACAAACTTCATAGCAAATCCACATAGTATAATTGTCTAAACTGCCGTTAGTAAAAAACGCTTTAATAGTATTACATGCCAAAAAAATAGTATTTTCTCTAGCGAATGTTTTTTAAATAAGAGAAATTAGCTTGTCTTTAATAAGGTTATGTGGTAAGGTTGTATATAGTGTAGAGAAGTCATAAGTGCTTATTGATGAAACTTGGCCTTTATTGAACATTTTGTCAAGAACGTCTCCAGAAGTCTGTTTTGCTTTTCGTCGACTCCAGCCTTGAATATCTTACATCTAGTGATATGCATCGAAACAACATTATCTTTAGTAGAATGCACTGAAGTATTCGAATAGTACTGCCGATTTCCTGAGATAAAAAATGGAGGCGTCGACCAATAATTATATTATTAGCTGCTTTAACAGCAGGAACTTAAACAAAATTATTATGAAATTCCTTGATTCCCGGTTTTAAATTACGAAACGAAAACCTAGGTTTAGTGGGGAGTAGGCAGAGGTTAGCCGTATAGAAAACGTTCGAGTATTGTAAAATCACTAAAAGAATTATAAGAAATGTCAAAATACACCATAATTCAACATTTCTCACATTTTCAAATCATTGTGTTAGTAAAAAAAAAAGTATACTTTCACTTTTACGAGGCTGAACCCCATCCCCACTCCCTCACCCCGCCCACCCCCTTTGGTACGCAGTATTCAGGGCGTTTTAGGCGGCGAGCCTGGTACGCAGTACTCGCACAAAACACTATTTAGTATTTAATATTCACAATGAATTTTTAAAACCAAATATTTATCATTTAAATGTACAAAAAAATCTGAAAATATAAATAAAGGTCTAATTTTGATAAAGGGCCTTCATTCATCTAGCAGATCCCGACTCTTAGGTGTTTTATGTCCCGCATAATAAAGTGCGCTTTCGACAGTAACCTCCGCGCAATGATATTGGTGTCAGACCAGTCAGGAATTAGTTCCTTGAAAAAATCCAGAGTTTCTAGTTTGCATGTGTTTTACCCAAGATTAGTTTTTATTTCATTGTTAAATATAACCTGATGTTAAAGTATTATGTCTGTTGTCATGAAAAGTAAGTATTTTACTGTGTTTGTCACGATTATTTCTTTGGAGAGTATGAGCACAGAGGTTAGGTCGACATGTTTATTTCCAAATACGCATAGTGTGAAATGTTGAACAACCGAATCGGTGTTTTATTCCAGATATGGGTCCGTTTGCTGGACAAATGTGTTTAATTCACAGAATAAAAGTGTATTTAAGCGAACGAATGTTGTGGAACTTGTGACTGATCTCCAAATATAGCCTATATTGCATTGTGTTCAATAGGCTGATTTGCAACGGTGTCACACCTATTGTAGCCAAAACAGATAGGGGAAGTAACCACTGCAGAGAGTTTGTTTCGACAGTTGAACACAGTTACGTCCTTTTTTGGTGGCTACTAGAAGTTGGGGACGATTTTAAATATAGTTAAAATAAAGTGTGTGTGTGTGTGTGTGTGTGTGTGTGTGTGTGTGTGTGTGTCCGCCAACTCTTAAACGGGTTGATACTTTTTCTTATAAATGGTTTATTTCAACTCGGAATTAATTAATCCACGTGTACACACAAAAAGATGATAAAACAAAATATAATTAAACTTTGTAATTTAGCAATAACTTTCCGGGACCTGTTATCAAAAGTGATTATCATATATGGATCAGTCTTACTCATAACATTATTTTTTATAAACTATCGTGTTCCTATAATTAAAATAAGTATATATTGATGTAGAATACATATGTATTGTTTTATCTAATTGTGTTAAAAATGACTTTGTAATTAAATGATTTACTTTCCGGGACCGCCTAAAAATAGACAAGAATTTTGGTTAAATGACTATGAGCATTCATATTCTTCTATTAAATTCTCAAAATCGAACACACTTTTATTTTTAATAATCTTTTTTATGTAAGCGCAGAAGTTATGGTTAGGGTTAGATTTAAAAAAAATAAATGTTATTTAACATTTACTTTCCGGGACCCGATACTTTACTTAATTTTCTATCCAAGTTGGGTCACACATGTTTTCCATACGTATTTTGTTAAAACCATCATATCAGAATAATATTAAACAAACATTATTTATTGTGTGTGGGTAGTTATACTAACAAACATAAAGAAGCATTTATGCAATAAACAAAAAATGTGTCCATGAGACACGGATGCCCCACTGCAAACCATCTGCCTAACTGTGACCTTGACCCTTGAGACACTGACATGATTCATGCAAAAGACACACCTTCTCATTGTGATGAACATGTGTGTGCAGTTTGACGCATTATTTTCCTTCAGTAGTTTTGGACTAATGACTGACATGAAAAAAATTACCTTTGACCTCCAACTGTCACCTTGATCTTTGAGGCACTGACATGATTCTTGAGCGCGACACACCTTCTCAATTTGATGAACATGTGTGTGAAGTTTGACGCAATTTCCTTCAGTAGTTTCCAAGTAATGGCTGAGACATAATTCATTTTAAGAATCTTTGACCTCCAACTGTGACCTTGACCGTTTAGACACTGACATGATTCTTGCATGCGACACACCTTCTCAATGTGATGTACATGTGTGTGAAGTTTGACACAACTCATTTCAGTAGTTTCCAAGTAATGACTGAGACATTAATTTTTTCACGATTTTTTTTATTTTACCTTGACCTTTGAGATACGGACATGATTCTCAATGTGATGAACAGTTGTGTGAAATCTGACGCAACTCCCTTCAGTACTTTCCAAGTAATAGCCGAGACATGAATTTGTTGATTTGTTGATCTTTGACCTCCAAGTTTGGCCTTGACCTTTGAGATACGGTCATGATTATTGCGCGCGACACACCTTCTCATTGTGTTGAACATTTTATGTGCAGTTTGACGAAATTCCCTTCAGTAGTTTCTGAGGAATGTCTGAGACAATATTTCCCACGGACGGACGGACGCACGGGTAGTGCGATTGTGGGGGCATAAACAAATATTAAGTGAAGCATTAACGTTCCGGGATTGCATAAACATATGCTTTAACATATACGTGTTTGATAGTATTTATAACATGCTTAGTCATTTTGCAGTCAATAATTATCATATCTTTATTTTTTATTTTAATATGTAAGTAACATATCGAGGGTATAACACCGTACTGTACTATATCTACACATCTGTATAGGAAATATAATATAATAGAAGCAAAAAGACAAAAAGTAACAAATATACAGTTTCATAATGTTTTTTTTAATTCGTCATTTTATTAGTAATATTGTTACTAGCCTGTTGGACCATTTTGATTTTCCTTTCAGCTGGAATATTTATTTTTTATTTATTTAAAGCCGGGATTTTTATTTCACCTAGTACACTGGCCAGTTTTTTTCGTCAACTTGAAAGCCAGAATATTTGTTTTTAAGTATTACTATTCGTAGAATAAGAAGAGCTGTTGTAGATCTACTCAACGTCTGCATCGACGTTGGTTTTCAATTGCCAAGTCCAATTATTTCAGCTACCAACGGTCAGTGAAACTTGAAATATGTCATCAGTACCATCAAGGACGCTGGTATACACATGTTCCATGACTCTGTATTGCATTTAAGCAAAAGCATATCCGGCCCTTTTATTACTTTGACTGGTTTAAGTTTGTTTTTTACCATGTATTTTAACAACTGAAAGTCGTGCATCAACTAAACTTCAGTAAAGCTTGGACTATCAAGGGCACTAGTAGACACATGTTCCATATTAACTCTGTATTGCATATAAGCAAAGTAAAGTTCCTTTTTCGACTCCAAATGCTGGTTAAAGTTTTTAGGCAAGTGCTTGTAATACACCCGCTTCGAAGAAGTTGGGCTATATAGGAATCACTTTGTCCGTCGCGTCGTGTCCCGTCGCGTCGCGTCGCGTCCCGTCCAGTCCCGTTTCATTATTTAACAGATTTCATTTTTGGTATGATGTGAAAATACATTATGAAAACCCCATAAGGTTGCATTCCACTAATTATAGAAGTTTCATAAGGTTACACTCCACCAATATTTACACAAGATTCCACAAAGTTTTTAATTATTTGTCCTGTTATTTAACATATAATTGTTGCATATGTTCTTTTTCTTCTTTTATGACGTGGAAATACGTAATAATTACCTTATAAATGTATACACTACTAATTTTAAGACCTCATAAGGTTACACTCCACTAATTTGCGTTGTGTCGCGTCTCGTCACGTCCCGTTGCATTATTTACCAAATAATGGTTGCATGGTTGCATATTTGTTTTTCCCTTTTGGTAATTTGTGAAAATACATTATGAAAACCACATAAGGTTACATTCCACTAATTATATAGACTTCAGAAGGTTATACTCCACTAATTTGTACACACAATTCCACTAAGTTGTTAAATAGTTTTTCTGTTATTTAACAGATAATGGTTTAATATTTTCTTTTCTTCTTTTATGATTTGAAAATACAGAACCAATACAGTTCAACTTGAACTTGAAGGCTAGTTCAAGAACAGTTCTTCAAGTTTTAGAACAGTTCTAGAACCGAGTGTTAGTTCATGAACCTTTTTCGCAGGGGTAACGCCAATGTTAAATTTCCATAGAGTGTTATTTTCCCATTTTGTAATATCTCATATCGCTTGTAATATCTCCATGGAGTGAGTCACTGAATGATAGTCTTTTTTGTAATATCACCCCAGTATAATTTAACTGTCTTATGATTGTGAGGTCAAAGCAAGTTTATATGTATTGGGATATCCTATGCTGAACAGTGTATGTATATATGCGCAAATGAAAATCAGTGAACATTTACTAAAATGACAGACACAGTTTGCACAACTTTCTGAAGATGATTTGAAAAGTTTACTCATGAGTTCACGGCTGAAGATTCCGAAAGAACACGAAGAACCATCCGCAAAAAAAAAATTCTAGGTGCTGAGAATAGTGATTGTGAACAGAGAGAAGATACTGTCTGTAACAATGTTTTCTCATGTTTTATTTCAAAGGAATATTTAGCAGAACCAAATATCGTTTTCAAACATATTTTTCAGTGTAATACAATAACCTTAGAGGGTTGACACATATTCACTGTCACCCTCACATGATTTCAATATTTACATACTACCATGACCAATGTATATCACATTTAGGCCATTATTTTTTTATTATTTGTTTTACGAACCATCAAGAAAGAGACTTGCTGTAGGAGGAAGGGGAAAAAAATAAAAAATTGTTATTAAGCATAGTTTAATTATTTTA
>JAWPHD010017327.1:0-45127 GCA_037043455.1 Cyrtodaria siliqua | reverse complement strand
ACACTAAATTAGAAAGTCCATTAAAATCGCAGAACCCAAACAAGACAACGTTGCCTCTCAAGTTTAGGATTAAGAATGTTAATGCAACGCCACCTGAGCTTTTTGTAACAAGCTTTACTCAAACATTACGATATAATTGAATTGAACTGAATTGAATGTTGTTTAACGGCTCATCAACACAGTATAGGTTATTTAGAGCCGCCCAAGAGGGAGGGGAAGGATACATAGGAATTCGGGAACCGTGTCCTACTCTTATTATCGAATAGATTCCTATGGTCCTTTAACGTACTCGGAGGATAGACCGATACACGGGACCGCCCGGTTTACGTCCCCATCCGACGGACGAGCATTACGATATAAAACTTCCCACATAATTATAAACACCTCACAATGAATACGAGAACCAAGTAGCCAGTGCCGTGTACAGTGTATAATAATACACAACTTGTATAAGTGAGTCTTGTAAGGTATAAGCATCCATATTCGTATGGAGTTTAATTATATTAATATTAATTAGTTATTATTATTTAATTTGAATTATATTATTTATGTTTTTTATGCTGTAACTATAGAACGTACCATTTAAGCTTTTGTAACTTCGGAAAACATTGTGTCTTCCGTCTTCTAAATGAAGGTAGTGTTTCATTTTTTTCAAATATAAATGCTTTAAATGACCGTTCCAAGGCAGTAGCTCTATTGTCAACGCTTTTTGTTTTTGTGACGTCTTATGCCTGTATTCCTTATTAACATGGCCATTCATGTTTGTCGTTGTTTCGGGGTTTACTGTGTTCTGTGAAAGCTGCATTTCCTGTTCTACTTTTATACTTGTTTTTAAATGTGTTTGTATTGATGAATTACATTTTAAGTTCTTCAAGTAGGCACTATATTCTATATGAAGCCAACTGTTTCTTCAGGAATCCCTGGGACTTCATTTTAAATTAGTCGTTTTTAGCCAGTCATATCAATATTTCAGCAGATAAAACTGTTTTGTAGAATAATACCGTTCACATTATTTCAATGCCTCAGTAAGTAATATCAAAGAAGATATTATCAAAGAAGACGTCTCCAAGAGTTTTCATAACTAAGCTAATAAACTGATCTGACCTTTCAGCCGGAGCTTTTGTTTTCCTCAGAAACTTCACAACTAAACAAAGTGCTTCTCATCATTAATAAATTCTTATGAACCTTACAAGGTATAGCAATATCCCATGTTCTTTCAAGAGGAATGGTTAGTGTACCGATATACAATTATGTGACACCGGGCCTAATGAAGTTTATGTGGTGTACAAGCTTGATTATCTTTATTTGATAAGATGTTCCATAGCTTTCGATTTATCTGTTTCTAAAAAGATGTTTATGATTTCCCATTATTAAATCCTGTGACCTCTGGTATGGGACCATTGCACAATTTACTTAATTAGTACGAATGTTTTATATCTATAGATGTCTTATACGAAATTTGAATGTCATTGCTTTTCCTCTCTGCAGCAGCTAATACATTTTGGCATAAGTAGCCATTTATATGTAAATAGTGTAACCAAAGAATGAGAATTGATTCAGGCAATTTAATTTCCTCTGCAAAGCATTTTTTTTTTAATTCTGAATCGTTTCCTTTTTCTAATTGTACGGATCGGTCAGCCACGAATGTTGTCTTAATACGCAACCTAAATCGATGTAATTCAATTTAGATGCTAAACTGAAGTGACTTCAAACAGAAATGGTATTTACTGATTATACTTAAGTCGTTTACACTATTCTGGAGAGTCATCTCCATTATCAACGAAGAGATGGAAATCTCGAGATGTATGTTCTAAAACTTTTGCAAATGACACGTTTTCTCCGAGATATTAATTAAAAGTTGATAATTCTTTTTGTCTAGTTACCTTCGAAATATTCCCCTTTAGCCAGAACACATTGTTTCAATCTTTTAATCCAATTTTTGAAACAATTTTCATTCTCATCTTTGGGTACACCCATAAGAAACTGGTGAACTGCAGACCCCAATGCACTTCTGGACCTATATCTCCTACCAGATAGGTGTTTTTTTCAATTTCGGAAAGAGGAAAAAACCGCACGGGGCCAGGTCTGGGCTGTAGGGAGGGTGCGACAATACATTGACCTTTTCAGACTTCAAAAACTGTGCTACAGTTGAGGATTTGTGGGCTGGAGCATTGTCATGTAACAAATGGACATGCTGGAGACCGGTTTTTGGACGTACTTTTCTCATTTTTGTTCGCAATTTTTTCAGAACCACATTCTTATAGAAGCTACCAGACACACCCCTACCTTTTGGAACAGCAATTTGCATGAGTGGCCCAGAATTTCTGAAGAAAATGGCGTATAACACCTTCTTTGCGGTCAGTGTTCGTTTAGCAATACTTGGCCTTTTGGCATGTTTCAGAGCCCATATCCTGTTATCAACTTTCCGCTTGGGCTCATAAAAATGGACCCATGTCTCATCACCAGTTATGAGACTATCAAACACCTTTTTCTGATATTTTGGATACTTCTTCAGCAGTTGCTTTGCCATTTGCACCCTCGTACTTTTCTGCTCATCGGTGAGCAAATGGGGGATCCAGCGAGCACTTATCTTCGTAACCTGAAGAATTTTCTTCAGAATGAAGTGGACAGATGCTAAACCCAAGTTTGTCATTTGTGCCAGCTGTCTGACAGTGAAACGCGCATCTTTCTCAATAATGGACTTGATCTTATTAATGTTAGATTTGGTAACTGCAGACCTGGGTCTTCCTGAATAAGGGGCATCTTTGACTGATTCCTGACCGGAACTGAATTTTGTAAACCACCTATAAACTGTGGAAAATGACATTTGTTTATCCCCATAAACAACACATATCTCATCATGTATGCTTTTGACACTCAATCCCAACTTACAGCGGGCTTTTATATAACCCCTGATTTCAGCAACATTTTCTATTCGTTTTCTAACCATTTTCAACGCAGTGTCTATGAATACACATGAAAGCAATCGAAATTGCAAAAGAACCGGTTTGTGGATTTCAATTATATTTATACACAATGTACAGAGATGATCAGTCATCCGTTTCGTATTGGTTTTGTACAGGTAAATCCCGTGATTGTCGAGTATACAGTGCGTTTGCAAAAGTTTTCGAACACCCCTCGTATTATCAAATTAGTACGGGAATATTGTAATTCGTATTAAATTGGTATCTGAAGACACAATTAAAAGATGTATTTAAATATATAATTGCTGGTTTGTCATAATTTCTTGAGGTTCAAACCATTTGCATTATATTCAGCGTTTTTATTAATATGATTCTTCAAAGTCTAAAAATGAAATTTCATTTATTAAATGTGGGCAATTGTATGCTTTCGCCTTAATCCTGTAACTGAATATGCACCTGTATGTTGCATGTGTATATAAAAAACTTAATTTGTTGAATGTTTTTTTACGTAATTTTCAGCACATTTTAGGCTATATATGGCGGTCGATTTTTCGTAGTGTAAGCAGACCTCCCATATGTTCATGGGTAGAACCAGTAAAGTATACCTCCCGTCATCCGCAAAAATCTGCTCTAAATTAGAAAAAGGGTCCATTAAAATCGCAGAACCAACACAAGAAAACGTTAGGCCTGAGTTTAGGATTAAGAATGTTAATGCAACACCATCTTAGTTTCTTTTAACAAGTTTTACTCAAACGTTGAACTTCTCAAGATGCATAATTAATTCCCACATATTTATAAAGACCTCGTAGACAGTGCCGTGTACGCTATGTACAATACACTCATTTGCGAAAGTAAGTCTAGTAATATGAAGTCTAGTAAGATGAAGTCTAGTAAGATGAAGTCTAGTAAGATGAAGTAAGATGAAGTCTAGTAAGATGAAGTCTAGTAAGATGAAGTAAGATGAAGTCTAGTAAGATGAAGCCTAGTAAGATGAAAGCATCTCCTTTTGTTTGAAGTTTAATTATAGAATGTTATCTTGACGCTATATTATTTACGCTTTTTCTGCTGTACTTATAGAACGTACCAATATAAGAGTTTGTATCTTAAGAAAACGTCATGGCTCACGTCTATTACACTGAAGTAAATATAATTAAATATAAAAGTCGAACATGAAATGTAGCATTCAAGGACCACATTCAACCAAACACACGTACAGAAACAAACAATAATTACACAGATGATTAAAATGCAAGATATTACATCACAAATATAAAAGGGTTGGCAACAGGGCTACCGCCTTAGAACGGTAAGTAGCAAAATAAGGTCGCTGGGGATGGGGGCGTGGGTTAAACCATGTTCTAGGGTGCACCAAACCTCACCCTTACTCTATTGTCATCCCAATAAAACGGGACAGTGTAAATAAAGCCATCCCCGCCAGGTTATATTCTCTAACAAACAAGGCAGCATTAATCGGCAATATCAGAATTACACATAAATGATCGTACATATATATAGTTGCCACCTATGGAGCATCATAATCAAGTGTGTACGCATCAAGTTCATTGGGCCCGCTGTCACATACTTTTATAAAGGGACACATACACATTCTTGCCTTGAAACAACATTGGATATTGCTATTCATTTATATAGGGACACTTATCATTCCACAACAAATGCTACTTATTCATAACATGATTTCTGCAGACAAAATTGTCTTAAAGAATAATAATCATCTTTACAAGTATGTCTATGGCTTGGTCAGAAATTTCAAAGAAGACGACTCTAAGAGTTTCCATAAATAAGCTAATAAAACACTACATGACGGATACACAATACAACGCGTGGTTAGGACAGGGTTACCGACTTGGAACGGTCAGTAGGTAATAATGCATACTGGTTAGCTTAAATCGTTTTAATAACCTAGCTATTATCCTGTCTTCAGCAAATTGACAACTATATGCTTTCGATGTGTTTCTAAAAAGGTTTCTCGTGATTTCTCAATAAAAAACTGATGAACTCAGGTGTGACCTCAGGGACTTAAATTCTAGGAACTATTTTTCTATGTCAATAGAATGTTTCGAACAAAATATAAATAATACTAACCCAGCATTTTATGAGAAGATAGTTTCATTATTCCTGTAATATCACTATGAAGAAGGACACATATGGCGAGGCCTTTTTTTTAACCCCAGAAATTGTATTTGTAAAAACTTATTTCTTCATTAGTCAGGCCAGAAAATTGACTTTACACAAAATATAAATTTCGTTTGCCAAGTAGTTTCTGAAAAGAAGATTTAATTAGAATTTTACGCTAGGGAATTCATTTGTATAACTTAATAAACCATGTCAACGAGATATGTCACGCAATTGGCCGAGCAGTTTCTCAAACTATGATTTATGGTTTTATTTCATTAATATGCACACATGTGATCTCTTGGGCGGAAACAGTTTCACTCATGTAACTTTTTTGAAACACTAATTGATACTTACTTACTTGGTTCTTATGACGACGTTTTAAGGTTGGTCGATTTTAAGGTATGGACTATTTTCAGTAATTGTGGCATTGGATGGCGGATCGACCTAATTTGAAATTTAGTAACAATTTAAGTCAAAATGGGCGACAACAGCTCGGCGTCTAACGCCAAGCAGCTCATTTTAATCTTTGGTTTTAGTGAATGCTCAGGTAAGTTTATACATTAAAATATCCAAAAAGGAGCAAATATGTTGCCAAACCCATATCCAAGATAACATAACAATTGTATTTCAAACATTTAAGATCAGGTCGAGTTAATATTCGACGCAAGATGTGTGATTATTTTTGGTACTTGTATATCTTATAATCTACATGCTGTCACGTATAAGCCTCGGAACAGTTTAGAACGGACTGTCACGTATAAGCCTCGGAACAGTTTAGAACGGGCTGTCACGTATAAGCCTCGGAACAGTTTAGAAAGTGTGCGTGTAGTCTGGTCAGTGTGACTTCAAGAAAATAGAAAAATGTAAATACAAACATTTTGGTTTATAAAATTGCTTGTTATATAGGATGGTGAAACCAAAATGTTTGTTATGATCTGTAGTTTCTGGAACTGCCGGCATAAATTGGCATAAATGGTGATGTTTGTAGAATTTCAAGATGGCGTCCAAGGTGGCTACCAAACCAGTAATTACTGCCTGTATAAAATAAAATGGCATGCATATATACACCAAGTATTACCTTTTTTGTGTAAGTTGTATGTTTGTGTAGTATATACATGTGAAAGTTTATTAAGCAAAACTATTTAGTACAACTTTTAAAGCTAAGATCAAAATAAAGGTCAAAGGGTAATTTTTTACACACACAAAATATTTAAAGGTGAACGTAACCGTAAAGAGCCATACTGATTTTTTATATTTTATATTGAAACGATGAAGTTCTAAAATTAAGAGGGAAACAATTATTTACAACCGAACAGTAATATTCAGTCATAGGCAATTACGTTAAGTTACATTTATCTTTCAATAGAATAAAAAAATGAATTACTTACACATGCTCCCACCATAATGTAAACAATAAAAAGGATTTTAATAATTATTTAGTTAGTAGCAAATACAGGTAATATTTACAGTGACACTGATACTGTTTTGATGGTGGGAAAATTCACAATGAAAGATGTAAATATTGTAAAAAAAAATCCTACATTTCAAAAACAATACCTTTAATCCGGTGAAGATTTGCAAAATTTCGATTTCAAATATGCCATTCATACGTTGTAATATATATAACATGATGTTATTAAATAAACCCATAAACTCTTACTTGTAAATGTAAACATAAATCTGCATGAAATGAACTATTGTGAATACTTGAATTATATATTAAAATGTCAATGTTTTATTATTATGATGCGAGTTCAATTAAATAGTCAACGAAAAACAATAAAGAGCAGTGTCAATGTTATTTTTACCCTTCAACTATATCCATTTCTTTTTTTTATGTATTGAAAGAAAACTGTATTGAAAGAAAACATGATGGAACTGTCGTTAAATAAATCTACAAAGAAGAGAAAATTGTGAGATGACAGATCGGAAATTCTGCCTCCTTGGACAGTCTTTCATCCAAATACACAAACTGATGTTTTTCCAGGTAAAGAAGATATAGTGTTCAATATTATCATAAAACTAGCACAGTGTACACAATCAACTTTTAAGAGCATTAAAGATCAAATGAATGCACTAGGTCAGTCTGTGTATCCCACTCTGTTTTAATATGGGGTTGCTGCTCTAGAAATGGTCTGGTTTGTCCTTGAAACATCTGATTATACCTTAAGACAGTGGTATGCATTTCATGATGATTTTGTGAGGAGGCATAGGGTACTGCAGTGGGAATGTTAGTTTGAAGGACCTCATGGTAAAATCAGACGCTAAATTCACAGCTCAGCATTATCTTTTTTGAAAGGTTTTCTATAGAGCTTTAAGAGCCATAATCATGGTTGAGGTTTTGTACCGAAGATTCCTTCTAAAATTTTATAAATGGGCAGAAACAAATCCGAATCGACCCCATCTAGTTTGTTTCACATGCCCCTATATCTTGCTATTTGACATATGCTAGAAGTGTAGAACCATTTTCTTAAAGTTGCAAACACTTAGACTTGTGTAAAATGTCATGAAATGGTTTGAACACCTAGAGTTATCTATAAAACAAGTATATAAATCCACTTAGTTATGTATTTGTTTACGATATCAGTTGCTTTAAAAATCCATGGATCGTTTAAATTGGACATGTCCACGCTGATTTTTGTTTTTTGCCTAAATGCACAGAAAAATATCTACTTATATCTACGCGATTTTAATATAAATATTAAATATTCAATATTGCTTCAGTTGACTTTCGTCCTTGAATGCTGCTTTTCCTGCTCGATGTTTATATCTATATCTATATGTTATGGGTAAACAAATTGTGTTGGGTGTTCTTTCTCTATAATTTAATATTGATGACTGACATAAAATCTTGAATATAAGGCTGCCATGTCTTTTATTCCATTCAAACTTCCCGGCGATTTACGCAATTTTACGATTGGCTCGGACATACGCAATGCGCTTCAGTTGAACAAAACAAAGATGTTCCGATAGTTAACGAATACGATCGGAAATCGTCCGTAATCGACTTACTAAAACAATAACGAATGCATTTGCAAAAATCCAATTGTTTCAGTCCGCTGTTTTCCAAGAATTATGGATGTTACATGAGGCTGAAAAGATTGGCTTTTGCCTTATTTTTTTTATTCATATTCCTCTTTATGAATGTGTTAAGTTTGTTTATAAACTTTGTCCCCTTATGACTGAGTAAAGCTTTGTCCTCATTATGACTGAGTAAAGATACAGGTAAAACCTCTAATAAAGATTGCAAAGTATCTCAGATACAATAATTACTTATTTGCCATATTGACCAAACTCCGAAGCAAACAATTGTCAGAGACTCTAAAGTATACGGTCGTTGCGTGAGTTTATTTCGTGTAAGCTGTGGTTACTGAAAAAAATATACAGATAACAAGCGGTTCTCAAGGGAAATTGATCGATACATTTTTATGAGCACTTATTTCTTTATCATGCACAGGCAAGAAGACTTGACATCCTATGTCTGGTTACATGGTAGAAACGCTTTAAGGATGTTGGCTGGGCAAGTTTTGACATCTTCAAGTCTAAACATTTTATTTTTTAAATCATAGTTTTATTTGACAACAGAATTGTTTCATTTTTTTCCATTCTAGTAGATATTGATATAATGTAGGATTTAAGATGGTAACATACCAAATTTTAAGCAAATATTGTTTTCATATTTTTTCCGTCATTTGTGATCATTTTTTATTGTCAACACAGTAGTGGAATACATATATAAAAGTAGATAATGAGCTAATTTTATTTTCGATCTCCATGTCAATATTGTGTGTACAGTAGTTTACATTGAAAATGTCAAAATAACTCTAAAATGGGTGTAATTTAAAGAATTTTTAATAAAAAATCATTAAAAGCCTGGTGACATATATATTTTTTTACTTGTTTTGAAAGAAATGTCATAAGACCTTGACATATACAAGTTTTAAAAAAAGTTGATCATTAGAACATAATCTTTTATCTTGAATTAATTTTTCGGTTAAAACAAAAGTGGGTGGGGTACGGTCCGTATATGTTTGCTTTTTAAAGTTAAAAGACGAATGAGGATTACAATTGTTTTTGTATGATTTGAAAGATATGTATATATGCAATCGAAAATTAATTGTTGTTTTTCAATAAACTTAATGTTATGAAAACAATTGTGAAAATGTTCAATGACTATATTTTTCCTCTTTTTAGTGAAATTTTGAAGTTAGAATTATGTGCTTTCTTCAATGATGTCTAGTGGGAAAAAAGTGTGGTGACCTAGCCTTTTTTGATAATTTTGAATCTAAATTATACCAAAGAAGCTTTAAATATGAATTTAAAAACAATCTCTTCACTACGTCCTTTCCCAGCCAACCTCCTTAACTCACATGCAAAATTGAAACGAAACAATAAATTGTATTCCCCATATACAATATTATCTAGGGAATCGTAATATAAATTGCCACTTTTACTTTTGTCTTAAATTTTGTTCCATAAACATAAAAGGAACGTGCACTAAAGCTCAAGAAAGTGCAATTTGTTTTCATAATCTCAGCATATGAATTTTACTTTCAAAAATAATTACTGTCAGGGGAAAGAGATATGATGTTTTATGGAAAAAATAATCTATGAAACCCTATGGCTTATACTTGAGCGTAGATATGAGAGTTAATAACTTCAGATATATTTTTTTATTATTATTTTTTTTACTTTTTTTATTTTTTTATATTTCAGTTATTTTTAAAAACCACTATTCGTCAGTGTTATGACCGATAATTTCCCATGAATGGTTTCGGTAATAGGAATCGGCAATGTCAAACCTGTGGTCTCTTAAAGCAGGTGGTCTCTTAATACAGGTATATATTGAGCAGATTGTACTGTATTTAAATTGTATTATTATAAGTGTACTATGTATTCATATGAAAAGTTATTTACTTAATTAGTGGCGAATTATACCAAGGAACAACTGGTATAGGAGCCATAGTCGGAGGAAATTAAATCATACAAATCGACCGATAAATGGTGTTTCAAATTCGGAGTAATCACCAAAAGATCCTCTTAAGGATTATGAACATTTTAAACGAAATACAAATATAAATTCAACTGCATTTTTTCCATCCTACCGTCAATATGGGTTGAACTACGGTTGCAGTAGATCCTCACACACCCAATATAGGTGGACCTTCAGTTGCATTAGAACCTCCTACCCACAATATGGGTTAAATATCAGTTGCATTAGATACTCCCACCACCTTTCTACCCCCAATATGGGTTGAACTTCAGTTGCATAAGATCCCCCGCACCCCCAATATAGGTTGAACTTCAGTTGCATAAGATCCTCCCACCACCAATATGGGTTGAACTTCAGTTGCATAAGATCCTCCCACCACCAATATGGGTTGAACTTTAGTTGCATTAGATCCTCCCAATCAGAATATGGGATGAATTTTAGCTGCATTATACTTCAACTTCCACTATGGGTTGGACTTCAGGTTCAGTCAATCCTCTTATCTTCATTGGATACAAGACAACAGTGAAACGGAAACAATATGTGTAAACGAAATATGTTTTTCACCAAAAAAGAACATATCCAATGAGTATCTCAGTTGTCACAGTTGTCTCCATGTTAACATGGTTTAATTGTAAAACTGGTGAATATGAACAGTATGTTATCATTACTTTTCCATTATCTTCAGCTGTACATCCCCATTAAACGTCCAATAACCATTTTGTGTATATTGGTACGTACGTTCGTGCATTTTCTATTTCAAGCATTGTGTGTTCGAATTTATAAATTCAGTTATATAAATAATTGTTTTAAAATAGTTCTAGTTTCCGGCTGTTATCATAACCCACACACACAAAAACGCCATAATTCTCACTTAATACTGCAACCATCTGCGTGTTTGCATTTCAGACACGCTATTTACGATCTATATAAAAGATAACTGTATGAACAGGGATTTAACTGCTGCAAAAAATATAATTGGAAGATATTTGTATGGCTCATGGTCATTTTTTGAAAGGGAACAAATAGTTAAGGAAAAGTGTAATTGTTCGCCAAATAAATTAGATAACGCGTTAATTTTCTTTTTTGTTGGCATTCATATTTCAGCATGAAATAATTGATCGCATAGTTCAGGTGCAGTATCTCGAATATCTAAGCTATAGTAAACTGGAATAGCCTTATCGCTAAAGTATTGCGGGAGAAAACCTAATTGAAACACATCTTTATACCAAGTTTGGTAAAAATCCGAAACAGTTTACCGAAGTTACCACAGTCACGATCAATAATTATCGAGCTGCCTTCTTTCAACAAAATTAAGGGCAATAAATATGTTATGAGAGCGTTGATTTTGCTTATTGTTGACCTCATCTGAGTTCTCATCGAAACAAACCGTTCAATCAAATGCGGTGAAAATTGGAAACCGTTTACTAAATTCACATCCAAGAGATTATATATGGCCTTCTTTCAACATAATCAAGGACAATAACTATATAACACATGCCTTGCTTTTGCTATTTTTCCGAGATCTTTTTGAAACGAGATCTTTTTGAAACCAACTTAAAAAAAGGACGTTGGAGAGAAAAAAAAAAAGACGGTTTACAAAATCTATCATGTACCAAAGCTATATTTTATATTAAAAATCAAGATTTCATATCAAGAATAGAAGTTATTTTTGATATCAAGAGATCAAATTCTTGATATCAAGAAATACGGAAAAACAGTAAAAGGGTGCCTCATATGATTTTTACATTAAAAGAAGGTATGCAAGTCGAACAAAAAATTTAGCATTCACAGAACACAGTCAGCCAACACGCATGCAAAAATGAGATATAGGGTCCTATAGAAACCACAGCGTCCGAACGCAACGGCACCGCAGACCCGCACCGCACGGCACCGCAAACAAGGACCCGAAAACACAACGAAGGAGACAAAAAACAACAGAAAGGGTGGTGAAGACACAAAACAAACAATAAAACAAGTCGAAATAGAAGCAAAGTATTCGATAACGCAAACACAAACGGGTTGAAAATACAGCTACCGCCTTGGAAACAGTCAGTGGCAAAATTGCCCTGGGGGTTAAAACTACGTTCTAGGGTGCACCAAACCTCACTCTTATCCTATTGTTATCCAAGTTAAACGGGACAGTGTAAATTAAGAAATCCCCGCCAGCTATACCCTCTAACGAACTAGGCAGCATGAATAGGCAATGTTAACTATAACACAAAGATGATCATGTATATATGAATATACAAAGCAAAAGCATAGTAAGTCACAAAGCAGGTACGCAATAACTTGTCATCAGCCAGAGCAAACCGGGAATACACCGTAAGGGCACGACAAGACAAGATTGAAGACAAACATTGAACGTTACCATTCCTTTCAGGATTTAGCTAGATGTCATCATAGGGTCCACAAGTTGTCTGTCATCGCACAACCAAAGTGGAAAGCCTACTGGATAAATGGGTCAACCACTAAACATGCAGTGCGTTGCAAAATGATCATATCATAACCTCTTTTGATGAACTTATAAGTGAGGATAATTAATAATTTCAAAATTAGAATCATCTCTCTTATCATATATTTTGCTTATTATTTCTCCTTTTTCAATCGAGAAATATAAATCGAGAAATGTAAATCGAGAAATATAAATCGAGAAAAGTAGCGACAGTGTCATGACTATTAGCTGTATTGAGTTGAAGTTCTTTAGGATAAATATTATTCACCGTAGTAGAAAAGAAAGGTTCGTCATCGTTCAATATATCTTACACATACCGAGAGATTAAATACTTCTATGACATCTTCCTGGGTATCGGATAAAAGACTCAACAAGAAATCTCCTCGATAGAAAAACAAGAACAAATCTGCGACAAGAAGTGCACAGTTCTACGACATTATAACAAGGAATATTGAATCTATTGTGAAAAAAAATATTCTTGCATACCATATTTGCAAAAAAAATGTATTTGATATATCTTTCTCATTATAATTTCGATATGAAATGGTGTTTCTAAATAGCGCAGCAATTTCCTGTTAAGCGCGTGTTTATTATCTGTGCCAGAGGGAATAATCAACAATGTCAGTTATATTTGGAAAATACGCCATGAGAACACATTGTAGTTCGGTTAAAAAACAAGTTCAAAGTACGAGATGTTTTAACTAAATTTCAAAGTGTTCGAGTAATATATTTTCCATATCTAGCTAAACTGTTGAATATGCTATTTATTATATATTTAACAGTGTTTCTGTTTGTTCATTCAATTTTCCGTCAACACCACACACCCCACACACCCCTCACCCATCCACCCCCCCCCCCCGCACACACACACAATCCATCCTCACCCCAACCATTACCACTACCACCACCCCCACACACAACCCTCACCCCCACCCCCACACACACAATCCATCCTCACCCCAACCATTACCACCACCACCACCCCCCACACACACCCCTCACCCCCACCCCCACACACACAATCCATCCTCATCCCAACCATTACCACCACCAACCCACCCACCCACATACCCTTCACCCCCTCCCATCCACACACACAATCTATCCTCACCCCAACCATTACCACCATCCCCCATACACCCCTCACCCCCACCCCTACACACACAATCCATCCTCACCCAAACCATTAGCACCACCACCACCACCCCCACACACCCCTTACCCCCACCCCCCACACACACAATCCATCCTCACCCCAACCATTACCCTTGGAACGCTTAGTGGCAAAAAAGGCCGCTGTGGGGTTTAAACCAGGTTCTAGGGTGCACCAAATCTCACACTTACTCTTCTGTCATCCCAATAAAACAGGACAGTGTAAACAAAGAAATCCCCGCCATGAACTAATTTCTAACCAACAAGACATCATTAATAGGCACTATAAGTAAAAACACAAAAATGCTCGTGTATATATAAATACAAAAAAAAATGCCTAGAAAGCCACAAAGACGTTACTCATTGACTTGGCAGAAGCCAGAGCAACAAGAGAATAAACCATTGAGGGCACGACAAGACAAGACATACCGACGAATACCACTCGAGTATATACACATAATCAGCTGATCTTGAACAGCATACATTGTCTGCATGTGGCAAGACGAATATGTCATGTTACACTCTTTATTATTATAATTGTAAAGACTGTAATGGACGCTGTAATTAGAGGGCTAGCAGACGTTTAAAAAGTCTTAAATACACGCAGAACAGAATCTTCTACACATAAAAATTATGAAAAGTAATGTTGCAAAGATATTTTACTTTTCTAAAGTAGTCCTGGCAAGGTAATATCATCACATCATCACTACAGTGGTGATATAGAAATGATATCTTCACTGCAATGACGATATGTCAAGGTCAACAATGGACAAGAAAATGTGGTTTTGTTAGCTCCGCAAGCAAATCCTATTATTTCGCGGATAATTAACAGTATGGTGCTCATATAGTGAATGTTATAAGAAAATATGGATATATATTCTATGCTGTTGTGAAATCTAAGTGAAATGTGATATTTGTGATTATAAACGGATATTTTGATTGGATTTGTGTTTTACCGCCAAGATCGGGCAGTGAACATCGCTCCCTAGGTAAACGCTGTAGTATCGTTCATTCGATCAGTACTGTCTTAACATACCACATACCACCCAGTAATGGCAGGAAAGAAAACACACTAAAGCAAGCAACCCGAGTACTCCGAGCAACCCGAGTACCCCTAGTACACCAGTTACCCCTCGCGGTAGGTCTCACTCTAATAAGCGCCGATGAGCCGGCAGTGATGGGCTCCGAAATGTTAATATAGACAGTCTCTTAGGTGCATTAGCCGATTCAGAAACAATGAACCGTTTCGTTTCTTCTCTGTGTACTCTCCCTTGTATCAAGAACAAGCTAATTGAACACCTGTTATCAACACTAGAAAAACAAGTTGCTTGTATTCTTAAACCCCTCAATGACTCGGATTTAGAGCTTGAAAACAAACTCAGATCATCTGAATTTAAGTGCCTGGAGTTAGAGCAAAAGCATGACGACTTAGAGCAATACACCCGCCGACAAAACATTCGAATTTCAGGCATTAAAGAAGTCAAAGACGAGAGCATAGATACTCTTGTATGCTCAAAGGATGTTCTAAACATTGATTTACACCCAAATGAGATTGACAGATCTCATAGGGATGGCCGACACATTCCGGGTAAAACGACGCGTGACATAATTGTTCGCTTTGTGAGTTACAAGTCACGAAGCAAAATGCTGAAAGCCAGGAAATCGACACACGCATATTACAAATCGAACAGCACAACCCACTTCATGAGTGAAAATATCACTAGAAACCGCAAGAGGCCCGCTAAATTAAAACGTAACGGTTCTATCAAAGACAAAGCTAACGCATGGAATTCTTTCTTTTCTGCAACATCTCATATTGAACATGAACCTGAATTACCTACTTTTCATAATCGCACTGACAATAAAATGAAGCTCATTATTATAAATGAAACGGAAGTAATTGATCAATTGAAAATCTTGAAATTATCGAAACCTCCAGGCCCAGATATGAGTAGCCCAAAGGTGTTAACATTAGTTATAAATAGCATCGCCGCTCCATTGACGAAACTTTTTAATCTGTCATTGTCAACTAGAAAAGTACCATACCAATGGAAACAGGCGAATGTAACTCCTATTTTTAAGGGCAAGGGGAACCTGACATGCCGGGCAATTATAGTATCATTACCAGTCTTATTTGCAAATTGATCGAAAAAATCGTATTTAAACACTTGTTCAACTATATCAAAACGAATAACCTTCTGTGCAAATACCAGGCAGGCTTTCAACCTATAGACTCTACTGTAAATCAGCTCATAGAAATATATAATAATATAATAAGCAACCTCGACACTGGGAAAGATGTACGATTTATATTTTGCGATATTGCTATAGCATTTGACAATCTGGCATGATGGGTTGCTTTTTAAATTAGCTAAATATGGTATCAGTGATTTATTATGTAACTGGATACATAGCTATCTCTCTGATAGGCAGCAATAAGTAGTCCTAGATGGATTCTCTTCAAGCTTCAGTACTATAGATGCAGGTGTTCCGCAAGGCTATGTTTTATGTCCGTTTCTATTTTTGCTTTATATAAATGATATCATAGATGATTTATTGAATGATATACGGTTATTTGCTGACGATACTTCTTTTTTGTTGTAGTTGATAAAAACCCAGTAGAATGTGCCAACTCTCTTACAAATGATCTTTGCAAAACATCTGAAATGTCAAAAAAATGGGCTGTTAATTTAAACCAAAAGCCTTGTCTGCACTAGTAGAAACTATAACCACCCACTAGTCTACTTTGATAATGATATAGTACAAGACGTAGCGTCACATTGTAACCTTGGATTAAAATTTCAGTCAAATGCAACTTGGTCGCATCAGATAGAAAATATATACGAAAAAGCATGTGCACGATTAACATTCTAAGAATGCTTAAGTACAAACTTGATAGACATTCTATATTGAAAATATACATCGCGTGTATAAGACCTATACTATAGTATGGCGATTCAGTATGGGTTAACTGTACACAGGGAGAATCTGATCTATAAGAGAGCGTCCAAGTTGAAGCAGCACGAATAATAACAGGCCTCAGGTGCAATTCCTCTAGTGCAAACTCATATACTGAATTGAACTTTAAAATTTTAGCAAAAAGAAGAAAAGATCATAAACTTGTAAATTTTTACAAAATAATTTATGGCATAAGTCCAGATTACATGTATAACTTAATCCAACCATACTTACCCGTAAACAATAATTATAACCTTCGAACTTCAGGATTAAACCTATTATTAAACTCTCTTTGTCGTACAACATCATATAATAACAGCTTTCTACCGAGTACAATTAAATTGTGGAATGCTTTACCGTTAGACGCAAAAAATGTACCATCTGTTGAACAATTTAGGAAATAAACTTAAGGCTACTGAACATAGGACTAACAGTCCATATCACTATAATATAGGAAATAGGAATGAAAACAACACCATCCATTGTCAATTAAGAAATAACTCAAGTAATCTAAGTAAGCTTTTATTTGACCACTTTTTGACAGATTCAGCAGTATGTCCGAAATGTGGCAATCCATGTGAGGACAACACTCATTTCCTTTTCAACTGTCCTCTGTATAACCAATTCAGAAATGACTTACTTGATCCCCTATCCAATCTTGTTGATGTCACGCAAATCAACATTGACTTGATACTGAATGGCAGTTCCAATCTAGACGATACTACGAACTCAGAAATTGTACTTATCGTCCACAAATATATCAAGTGTACCAGCAGATTTTCGTAGAATTATAGATGTATGTACGTGTGCATATTTATATGTATGTGTATATATTGGTATATAGGTATGTGCATTATGTGTACATGTATGTATATGCTATTGTATTTTCATATATGTTTTGTCACAATGCTAGAAAAAATAATTTTTATCATCTTTCTTCCTTTTTATTGCAATTTATTTTTGTTTGTTTGTTTTGTTCTCAGTTATCTTAAATTCCAAAATTAACTATTGGTTACAGAAACTCATACAAAAACCATAATATTTTGTAATAATCGGTACATTTTGATGTATATTTCGTATATGTTTCCAGTATGAGTTTCTTTCTGTTTATTCTTTTTTCTTTTTTCTCACTTAAATTCTTTCTGACAGTACAACATGTTAATGCTAAACAAGCACGGTATACATGTTCAAAGTTTCTAAGTTAATTGTCAAACCAATATATGCAAACTGTACTACAAATCCACATTTTATGTTATGTTTGATATGAATTTATTGTTTATATGTACCATGATAAGGGAGAGGTCTTGAATAGGCATTGCCTGTTGTCCAATCCCATTCATTACTGAATAAAATATTGTTTAAAGTATTGACGATATTACTTTTGTCCGATATGGAATTTGGCTCACTGAGATATCAAAGTGTTAAGAAAAAATGTTCCAGCACCTGTGTAAAGAGGGGATATCGTTACCTAGTGTGCAACAACTACTACTATCGCATACCAACGTTTCATTCGTCTTCGGTTAACACTGAAGTAACTGTTGTTTTATTCTGAACTTTCCAAAAAAGCGAGTATAGAGCAGATAAATATGACAATTAATAGACAATCGACGTGTGAAAAATGATTCCAAAAAGAAAAGAAAAAATATTGGTTTCATTCACTAGAGATATGTCTTCAGCACGTACAATACTGCAATAAGTATAATTCCATATGTTTCCTGTTTGACATTCTAGTCTTTGGGGAATATCTTTAGAGGAAATATATTGTTGTTGGGCTTTTGTAAATAAATTCACATATCACGAACTACTCAGGGGAAATCAATGAACGTTGTATTTTAGTGCGTCAAAAAACGTACATCTAATGTTTCTTATAAAAGTTTCATAAGCAAAATATGTTATTTATAGCCACAACTGTATCCTCTTTATGTTATTTCAGCCAACTCTAGACTGGATTTCAATGTGAAATAATATTACAAACATGATGTTCTCGATTTCTAGTTACTCTAATACATCCAAAGAGTTACCCAGGATGGGTAGGTATAGGGTAGGTTAAATAATGCGATAATGTCACGTTAATTACAATTTAAAAATTAAGATATCAAAAGTAAAATCCTCTAAAAGAATATAGGAAATCAGCAAAATCACTAAACTGTAAATCTATGCTTTTAACATAATGTTCAAGTTTAAATGTAAGTAAAATAATTATGGTATATTTTATGTATGTACAGTATAGTACCGGCGGCAAACTCCAACGTTTACGGTATTTGCCGAGTTATTTATATAAACAACGCGAAAAGTCGATTGTCTTGTCGATTTCCGTAATCAGAGGTAATCATTTATTAAACATCTTACGATAAGTCTCACATTTTAAAACTGTTCACATGTTTGCACCTAAGCATTCAATGTAGACAATGATGTGTGCATTATGTGCAGAAATATCAAATGTATAAGAAAATGAAATGAAATCGCGTTCATTTGTGAATTGTAAATCAAAGTGAAGCATTTAAGAAATTACCTTACGATCAAAATTGTCGTAAGTTGTTTCATAAAACAGGGCCATGTGTGTTTGTTTCTATAAATACTTTTTTACGACATGTAAATGCTGGCGCTTCGGTTATGTAAATCTCTAAAGTTCATGCTGAACGAATCCAGTGTTAGTGAGGCTTGGGGCGCCCCTACTAAATTCCGACATGCATAGTTCTGACCTATATGTGTATGCCCCTCTCACCGCCTCCACCCCCACCCCCAACAAACTTCGCAACTCAACTGCTGTATCCGCACGGGGTGGGGCTATACTGGTAAATGGTTAAGTAATAGATCTGTAAATGGTATTAAAAGCGTTTATGTTCTCTTAAAAGTATTAACATAAGGAAATTGCAAGTCTTGGAGTAAGAATTCTCTGAAGTTAGAAGTCACAAATATTGAATATGTTTAACGGCTCATCAACGTAGTCGTTATAGATATTTAGAGCCGCCTAAGAGAGAGCTTAATAATACATAGGAATCAGATAACCTGCCCTAATCTTACTAACGAATGTATTCCTTTGTATTTTTAATGTGCATGTAAGCTACTACTACCTTTTTTTATAAAGTCTTTAGGAAGACCCGACCGAGGATCCAACACACGACCTCCCGCATGCGAGGCGGCCGTACTACCATTACACCATAGGTGAATATGCGTGGAATGATTATGCGTTGGTAGATCAATTCAAAATGATCAAATTTAGATGTTTATAAACATCGCATGTAATCAACACAGTTTGACTAATATAGGGTTGCGGTGGCCCAGTAGTTAGCATATTTGAAACTCGTCTCAAAGGTCCCGGGTTCGGTTCTCAGTGGGGTTACGTCTCGGAATTTTAAAATGCACCCATTCAGTATCTTTCTCGGACAAGGTACTGTGAAAGTATGCCATCTTTCAAAAGGATATCGATCCCATGTGCAGGGAGAGCCATTACGCGTGCAAGTTAAAGTTCTCGCTGAACTGTTGTGTTGAAAGTGTTCACACCCGTAAATCTAAACCCTAAATCTCGAGGCTTCATATGTCTCAAAAAGGGGTTTGGAAGAAAGAAGAAAGTTACAATTAATTTAAGTTAATTTAAGTAACATGTAAATGCATGCCAGTCATGGTAACGACATACAATGTATTTATAGTAACACACCCTCAACACACACTCATTTTGTGTTTGTTACAAAGAAATTAAATATGTATGTAAGTTTTTGTTGTACATGAAACGAGTCGCGATACTGACTGGAAAATTTCCGCTTGTATTATGTTGACTGTAACGTTTTGTGTTATATATGGTGTGTTTCTTTACCGATTTAGCAACCGTAACGTATACGTTTTGTTGACACTAATGGATTGGTTTGGCAATTTAAAATAGAAAGTTCTCAGATCATTATTTATTTAGTGCAAATTCATACGGCCGAAGCCTCTCCCCACAGTAAAAGACTATGAGCAAATGTCAATATATAAGATATGGACATTTTAGAAAGCTAAATTTATTCCGGTAATAAATATATTTACGTACAAAAGTATCCATCAGCCTTAGCTTAATGCAATATAAGAACCTCTCCGAATCGTGATAGCATGCGGAATAAAGCATTAATGGATTTGGCTCTAGTTATACCGGTTTAATGGGCGAAAATTAGCGATGTGGCGTCGCCTTAGAGTATACATTTCATCGCTATTTAATTACGAAAGCATTTGTATCACGGATTTTGAAAGTGATACGTTCATACTTTGGGGTTAAAATACAGTTTATGGACTCTGCCAGAAGAAAACAGATTGTGAAACCCACACAGTTATATTTTGTTGTAGAAATAGTTGATATTGTATCAGACATGCAGTGTTTGTTTTTGTGAGGTTGTTATTTTCAGGTTTAAATATTTAAGTTATTAGAATTTTGCTCCCACGTTCGCTGTTTATTACAAAACAAAACCTTAAATCTACACAGTCTATATAAATACATGACCCTTTAAGGAAAACAAATAGTACGTATCATAAGCTAACGTTGCTAGGCTGGGATGATATGTTTTTCTTTTTTGGATATATACACGCTTTGTTCGCGAGCTTTAAAAGGTGGAGATGGCTTCAATAATTACGCAATTTAGTCGATGCACGTGGAATATGGGTATATAACGTTTTATACAGTAAAATGATCAGTCATAGCAAAATCAATCTCTTAGACGAAAACATCCAATACACGTAGTCAATACGCCTTCAAATACGCAATATGTAAAGGCATAGATTCGAACTAAAAGTCAAAAGTGTATGTTTATGCATGCGGTATAACACACTTACAAACGGAGACACAAAACCCGTACCTTATATTTAAAATCATAATCCATATAAACAAAAATTCTATATTTGATACAAATATGTATGTTATTGTACTGATGTTGCTATAATATCTCTATGACCTTTAGTGTACTTCTTTGTTTTTTCTTCTGAATTGCATTTACACGTTTCTGACACTTTTATACAATTTCATTTGCTGCTTCAGTTCAAATTTCTACACTGATTGAACGGACGTCTGTTTTAATCGTAATTGTATTTGAAGTGGAACAGGAAAGCTATCGCCTAAGCTCCAATTTTAATATATTAGCATTTAATTTCAACAGTGTTGTTTACTAATGGAAACTTCTATGTCAGATTTACTTAAAGTTCTCCGGCCCATGTTTTGTTTCATGAACATGTTTATGTTTATTTAAATCGAAATCAATACACAACAATAGATATTTACAATTCACACATTGCAATATCTGAGAAAAGCGAGAATAAGATTTTATTTGATGACGTAGACTGAAACTTTGAACAGGTAAATTAATCCACGGGTAAATGTATTTATCAATTATCTGGCAATAGTTGTGCAGCAATACAATTCAGATTTACCTCATTTCCCCGTGCAGTCAAGCAGTGGTAAAAGTAGTATCTAATACTTACAACTTAGTACTCATCTTCCTATTAGATAATATTTTCACAGGTATGGAACCACCGTTTATAGACAAATTGTTGGTATCCCTATGTGTACGAACTGTGCACCACTTGACGCAGATTTGTTTTTATTTTTCTATGAAAGTGATTACATGTTGAGTCTTTCACCAGATACCCAGGCAGATGTTATTGAAGCCTTTAATGACACCTCTCGGTATCTGGATGACATATTGAACATTGACAACCCTTTCTTTCCAACTATGGTTAATAATATTTATCCTAAGGAACTTCAGCTTAACAAAGCTAATATATCTGATAATAACGCTTCTTTTCTTGATTTAGATCTCTCGATTGAAAATGGTGAAATAATTAGCAAAATATATGACAAAGGAGATGATTTTAATTTTGACATTGTTAATTATCCCCACTTGGATTGGGATGTTCCCCGAGCAACTTCTTATAGGGTGTATGTGTCTCCACTTATTCGTTTTTCAAGAGCGTGTACTCGAGTTGAGGACTTTAGTATTCGTAATCTTTGTATAACTAAAAAGCTACTCAATCATGGTTACCGTTACCACAAACTTCGTAAAACCTTTGCAACATTTTACTATCGTAACCCTGATCTTTCCAAATATAAAAGTTATTTAAGGACTCTTCTGCGACAAGGACTATCACAACCTGACTTTTATGGTGATGTAATTTATAAACTTCGTAAGATTCTTGGTCATGATCACTTTCATTCCATCTTTGTTAAACTTGTTAAAAAGTTTATCAAAAGAGGTTATGACCCTATCATTTTGCAACGTACTGCATGCTTGGTGGTGGACCCTTTTACAGTTCGCCACTATGCTTTTCTCTTTAATTGTACGATGACCGGACAGACTGTGGACACTATGATGACGCCTACCTAAAGCCCATTGGGACGGTGGCGTTTGATGTTTGTCTATGATCTTTCTTGTCATGCCCTTAATGGTTTATTCTCTTGTTGCTCTGGCTTCTGCCAAGTCATTGAGTACCTTCATTGTGGCTTTCTAGGCTATTGTTTTTTTTGTATTATATTTACACGAACATATTTGTGTTTACTTATATTGCCTATTGATGCTGCCTTGTTGGTTAGAGATTATATCATGGCGGGGATTTCTTTATTTACACTGTCCTATTATAAATGGGATGACATTAGGGTAAGTGTGAGATTTGGTGCACCCTAGAACCGGTTTAAACCCCCCAGTGGCCTACTTTGCCACTTACCGTTCCAAGGCGGTAGCCCTATTGTCAACCATTTTGTGTTTGTGATGTCATTTGCATTTATTATTACTTTTGCCTTTTTGTTTGTCTGTTTGCGTGTTTGTTTCTGTGTTTTGTGGTTGACTGCCCCCCTTGAGTGCTACTTTCCCTGTCCGATCTTTTTATATTTCTTAGTAGCGGTTTAAAATGTATGTTTCTCTCCGGGACTATCAAGAAATGTTCATATGATGTTTAAGAGTTAAATATGTTAATTGATACTACTAGAAAAATGGTGGCCATTCATCTTTAAACAAATTATTAAACATATACAGGGAAAAATATGTAATCCCTACATATGTTCTGCTTTTGAATGCCGTGATCACTGAACAAACCCAGTCGACTGAAGGAGACTACGAAACATATGTAGATCTGTCAAATATACCGCATGGGGTAGCAGCGTAACACATGAAGCTCTTACTAAACTTGCATTTCTTATTCAATATAACATTTCTTTGTTATACAAACTCATATTGTCATATATGTTACTTAAGGCGTCTTTAGAGTATTAAAAAGCAACACTTTTTTCAATTTCGATATTGTTAATTATCCCTACTTAGACAGGGTTTCCCCAGATCAACATCTTATGGGAGTATACGTTTTTCAGTGTATTCGTCTTTCTAGAATTTCAAGTCGAGTTGACGACTCCAACATACCTAACATTTGTATAACTAACTATAAAGATGTTCCACGGAACTCTTGTGTCGCCTGCCATGTGGTCTAGTTGACGACTCTAACATACGTAGCATGTGTATAACTAACTAGAAAGATGTTCCACGGAACACTTGTGTCGCCTGCCATATGCTTATATCAGCAAGGAAGTTTTAACTATAAAGTTTGAAGATGGGATGCAGTCTTTCACGAATTATGGAGCAGATTTGTTCTTTTAATTTTAAAGTTTTGTGAAAAGGGGCATAATTCTGCATTGCATGATTGACAAGGAAGAACTGTAAAACTTTCTATGACCATAGATCAATATTTTTGCCAAGTTATGAGCTAGGTTAGGCTGTAGGTTAAAGTTTTATGAAAAGGGACATACATCATCTGAAATAAAAGTCAGAGTTATTGGACATGTAAATTGCATTAAATAGTTGATATGGAAGAACTGTATAAATTGTCTTGACCATGTCTTGACCATAGGTCAATATTTTGCCGACATATAAGCTAGGTTAGATTGCAGGTGAATGTTTCATGAAACGGGATATACATCTTCTGAAATTAAAGTCAGATTGGTTAGGGTAAGATGAAGATGTGTCTGAAGTTTCATAAACATAGGTTATATATTCTTTAGGTTATGGCCAGTTATATCTGTCTAGTGCGGGTTAAAATTTTATAAAAAAAATAATAATAAGAGTGGGGCATAATTCTGCCGGACTGAAAGTCAGATTTATTGAACATGTGTAACGACATTCATTGTGTTAGATGATGACGAGTTTGACGTTTCATGATCATCGATTAAAACGTTTATCAAAGGTATGTCCCTATTATCTTACAGCGCAATGACATGTTTAGTTGTTGACTCATTTACAGTTCGCCACTATGCCTTCCACTGATTTTGCGACGACCAAACATTGTGTGGACCCTATCTATGATGACGTCTACTTAAATCCTGAAAGGGGTGGTACTGTTATACATTCGGTTCTGTTCGTGCCCTTAATGGTTTATTCTCGTGTTGCTTTGGCTTCTGCCAGGTCATTAAATACTTGCTTTGTGGCGGATATAAATTTATTTACACCGTCCCGTTATATAAGAACGACAATATTATAAGAGTGAGTTCTGATGCACCCTAACCCCTAGCAGCCTTTTTTGCCAATGACCGTTCTAAGTTGGTATCCCTAATGTAAACCCTTTTATGTTTGTGGTGTCACATACCTTGCCTTTTTTATCGTTGTAATTGTTTTTGCTTCGACTTGTATACCTTACTTTAGTAGGTGTACGTCATAACATTTTATTTAGAGTGTGTGTGGTTTGTTCAGTTGTTTTGACTTTCGAATCTGTAGAATTCTCAATTCTTCATTTGCCAAAATAATGTGTGATATTGATGTTTTCCTGGGACTTGCATTTTTTCACTTATAAAATGCCAAACATTTCAACTTTTGAATCAGTGGTTCTGTTTGCATACTATGTCCTGTTTTGGTGCGCTTGATTCAGCCATATGATTGCCGAAAGCAAATCCATTATCGTAGGGTGTTACCAAAATAATACTATTCAATAAATGTAAATGCATTATGACATCATTTACGGTCCCTTTAATTATTGCCTTTGTTGGTTTTGTTTTTTGTGATTAATTTCTTTTATTCCATGTAAGACATAATACAATGTTATACAAAAGTTGTTCAGGTATCAATACAAACTATATGATTTTCAAACATAACACATTATATGGTTACTATAAATAACAGAACATTTGTTGGTTTTGTGTTATCAGGAGTGAAACACTTTTTTTGTGTAAATAGTTCTTATTTATTAAAATTAATATTGATAAACTGAAATAGAATAAATTAAAAAATATATATGTTTTTGACAAATGCTTTTCATTTTCGATGACGACAGCTATCAGAAGAAGTTTTTATCAACATTAATTTAGTTTTATACTGAAGTAATATAAAGTTTGTGATAAAGTTTGTGCTACATAATAAATCTAATATTTCCCATTTTGAATATTTAAAATTAAAGTAAATGTGTAATCATGTTTCACCGATTCTAAAACACCATTTATACAGTGTAACTCTTTATATTTTCATAGAGCGTTATTATTCATGAATATAGAAATTCAGATAACTATTACTGTGTATGGAAACCATTGAACGCTCTACTACTGTGATGGAGTTTGACCTAATTCGAGATTCCATATACTGCATATAGTGCACAGTGAAGCGTGAATTTGCTGTACCCCTCGTGTATGGAGATAGTAAATTGTGAATTCCACTTTCTGTATAATGTTTTGAGTCGATGTGAAATACATTTTGTTCTAATAAAATTCCAAGGAAGTGTTGTATAGATATATGTGTGTTTTATATTGAGAATAAAGTTGCTTTAGACCTCACTGTCCAAAAACTCAATATTCGGGAGGCGTTTGATGAAAGTAATGTATTGTTGGAATAGCCTGACGTCATAGCCTCTGTTTCATATTTATTTATTTTGATGCTGATGCGGCCATCTTTTTTTCACACATGAAATCAAAGAGAGCTTTTGACGTTGTACAATTAGGCGTATACACTTTGTCGTAAGTAAAATATGTGTTGTAATGTGGAGAGGGTTGACACCGTCGACTGTTGTACGTATCAATAAAGTGTGCAGACGCAGTTGATGACGGTTTGTTATTGTTTGTCAACTTCGTGTTTGTATAGCGTGACCTAGTTTACTGCGCTTGATGACATAACTTGTTTGTCAATCAATTTCCATGATTAAATGTACGGGTGAAAAGTCGGAGGGTAGTGTGTCCACAAACATGCCCCTTAAATGTGTAGTTGATGTTTGCGCATTTGGTAACCGTTAGTAGCTATACTAAAGTAAAAACGGGAAACCCTCGGATGTTTTCATTTACCGCCATTTTCTTCCTGTTTGGCGCGTTAATTTGTTTCAGCGATTCAGCGAAGTGAATCGTCGTATTAAACGCATGTATTGTAAGTAATATGCTAAACTGTAACAGTATAATGTGTTTTAATTGGAATTTGTGTGTATATGCGTTGAAGAGTGGTACAAAAGTGTCGTATTTTTAGTGTCTTCATAGCGACAGGACAATTGTTATTAGAATAGAATGGAATATTTCCATTGAGAAACAATAGTGAAGTTCAGTGACTTCCATTTGATGCAAGGTGACCATGAGCGCGACTCCTTTTTCAAAGAATGACTTGGATCCTACATGTATCTATGTATCTACCGATACTGCAACACCCCCTTTCGACGATTATGTGCAGGTTCCCTGGGTAGAACCAGTATTAAGCAATGTGTATTAATTATCTTGCTCAAGGATAAATGACATGGCCACGACTTCCATTTGATGCAAGGTGACCACGAGCGCGACTCCTTTTTCAAAGAATGACTTGGATCCTACATGTATCTATGTATCGACCGATACTGCAACACCCCCTTTCGACGATTATGTGCAGGTTCCCTGGGTAGAACCAGTATTAAGCAATGTGTATTAATTATCTTGCTCAAGGATAAATGACATGGCCACGGCGAGGATCGAACCCACAACCTTTTTGATCTGAAGTTCGGTGCTCTACCACTGAGCCACGTACTCCACTTTAAATGTAAAAGGATAATTCTCTCTGATTTCTTGTACTGGTTGTACCCAGACAAAGTACGTGGTCTGCCTCCACCACAGAAAATTGTCCATGATATGTAACCCTACATGTGTTGAAAAATGACGTGCCACACATGCTTGATGGTGTGTGACAGGTGTCGCTGAAGAGTGATCTGTGTGTTTTTTGCGCATGGCATGCCGGTAAGCAATGGCGGTGTAAGCAATAGTACCGTCTCCTGTGTGTTATATTGTCGGGGAGGACTGGGCACTATCTTCTAATTTTGACAGGTTAATTTCTATATACATACTCGTGTCAGATCCATAATTTGGCCAATATTTGTCACAAGTTGACTGATATAATGTATTAAATAGTTTGTCGCCACCTCTTGATTAGCTTGTGGCAAAATAGCAGAATACCCATTTATTATTTGGAAATAAAAGTACTTCAAAAGCCATGAAAGAGAAAGCGTTATGTTTAGATGGTTAGATGATGGTAAATAAAAGCATAAGGTTGCACTTATTAAGCTACGAACTTTTGTGTTTATACAAACGAATAATATGTTACAAAATGTTTTATAAATTTACTGCCTGATAATTTTGTAAACAAGCAAGCGTCGCAGATGATCTAGACTACGTATTTGTTATTCATTCTGCATGTTTAAAAAATCGAGTGAACAATTGGAAGGTTGTGTGAGCATAAACATCCCCTGACGATTCTAGTCGTCGTTTGCATATTTGGTAATCTGTAGTATCTAAACTAAAAGAAGAATACCTAGACGGAGACGTGAGAACCATGGCTGTTGTGGTAGTCAGTGTCATTCAGACCCTGTGTATACCGAATGTGTCAGTGCTCCAAGAATATTTTTTTAGGGGACTAGCCCAGGGCTAGTGGGTCCTGAAAATCCACTTGCCCTGTTTTTTTTTCCACTAGCCCTGAGGTTTTTTGTCACCAGCCCTGTTTTTTTACTTGCCTTAAAAATAATGTGTCTGTTTGTTTTTGTCTTTGTCAGTTATCATTTATCTTGTTTGGCAATACGTTTACGTATCTCGTTTTATTAAAATGTATTTAAATGAACCAGCTCACTGAGACCTGACTCTATCTATTACTTATACCCAGCTGACGACATCATGATCTCATTATATTAAAGCTGATTCTGATTTAACGGGATTCAGATAGTCATTATAATTCTTTAAATACTGAGAAAATAAAAAAATCAGTAATTCCTATCTTCTCATAATCAATTGATGTACGTTTAAGTAGCGTTGGCAGTAGTCATTAAGTGAAAGCGTAGCAATGGTAAGATGGAACAATTTAGGACAGATTTTTTATTTATTTTTTTAGCATTACCCCACCCACAAATTGTATACAGTGATACAAGTTTTCAAGTCCAGTTCCTCCAGGAAGGCATTTTAACCGGCAAACTACATTGGAAAATAAATATAAACTGTTAACTGTATATGAAAATAACTGTGTTTAAAATTTATTTACAAAGAAATCGATATTTTTTCTCACAAATGTATTACATATATTTCCGCGTATCATAATCAAATTTCACTTCGCGGGAGTTCTTTCCCCTGAATCAGGAATTTCTTAATGTTATCTAACGAAATTATCGGCAAACTTCACAGTCCAGGCAAATTTTCCCTTGATTTTTATCTGATAATGAAACGTCCATCGGGCAAGTGACGGACAACCAGATTTACGAAGGTCACCTGCCCGCACCCAAAATCCACTTGCCCGGGGCGTCGGGCAACCATATTTCCGGAGCCCTGCTAAGTATTGATATATTTCGCTTTTCACAGTTTCAGATAAAAGCATGCTTCCATTATCAAAAATTCATGGTCTCTTGATTCATCAAAAGTCGCCGACAAATCAGCGTGATTGTGTTGAATGCGATTCTGTATCGGCCTATTTGTAATCGTTTGAGTCAGTACCGCCATTTTGAGCTGACCACGTAACGAACATGTGATCAACCAGTAGTATTTTTAAAAAGTGGTTTCGTTGGCTAATCGACCTGAGTTGAAATACTACACATCAATTGATTGGATAATGCCGACTGTCAATTAAGGTTCTTGGAGGACGGAATTATAGCATGTTTTGTTTTGATGTTGAAAATCGCCGATGCCCGCGGCGAATGCTAATTGAATTAGCGAGTGCAATTAACAGATTATGAAACATGTGGGGGATGTTTTATTACAGGTGCCTGACTGGCGCGTGTTTGTTATACACAGATCGCGTACTTTAGGCAGTTTTATTTATTTTGTTTTGTTTTTTTGGACTAGCCCGACTAGCCCGACGGGCTAACTGCATGGAATTTGTTACAAGCCCGACTTCAATTTTGACTAGCCCCGGGCGTCGGGCTATCCAATTTCTGGAGCCCTGTGTGTCTAGGATATTTGTGTATGACTCATGTTTCAGGAGACTTCCAGACATATTTATCTTGTGTTCTTTTGTTGCCATATAATTTTGGAAACTTAACCCTGCGGTCGCCAAGTGTTAAGCATACTTGACTCGAGTCCCAGAAATCACATGTATGATTTCCAGTGGGGTCACATCCCAGATTTTTCAAACAAACTCCCGCAGTATCTTACTTGGGCATGGTACTGTGAATATAGGTCATCCTTCGGAGGGATGTAAAGTAGTCTGTCCAGTGTACAGGGAGAACTATACCCTGTGCAATATCTCTCTGAACTTCTGTGTTAAGCAGTGATACAAAACCAGGGCCCTATATGAATTATATAGAGATTATTTAACTGCTGGGATCGATTATAGGGAAATCCTTCACAAGAGGTAGGCGTGTATTTTTTTTCACGAACGAGCGCATGTAAGTAAAAAAAACAAAGCACGTCTACCATCAAGTAAAGGATTACCCATAGTCGATCTCAGCAGTTAAATAATCTATTTATTACATATTAAATTACGTTTTTGCAAACAAATATTCGCTTTATTGAACGTTGTCGGCGGATGATGTTGACTTCAGCAACACTTTATTGACGTCACGACTCAACGTCGCAACGTTAGTTATTATTGTGTTCTGAGTTAGTTATTAATATTTAGCGATAATGAATATTCTTGCACTGAGTTCAAACACCTGCGCCTCTTTTAGCCATGTTGACGTACAGATAAAGTTGAGTGCTTCAGTGATGCCGAATAATTAAAAATAGACTGAATACAACATTTTTGTTCCTGAAGGATTTACTTTCGAGTGAAAAAAATAAACTTGATAACCAGTCACATTTAGCCAATCTCAATGGCTCGCTTATTTGAGAATTGACTGGAAACGGCGATGCATTCCGTTTGATATTGGCTATCTTCACGGTAATGGATAAAATATGATATGCTGACAAAAACGGTTATTTTGCGTAATTAATTTGTTAAACATAATTGGTACCCAATTTAGAAACAGTCGATTAAACACCGGTTCACACTTGCCATTGTTCCAGTTTACGCTACCGTGTGTACAACTAATTAGTAGGCACTTAAAAGGACACATGGCAATCTTGCAGTATTTGAAATGGGTGTCACAATTTATATATCCAGTATCATTTTTAGCTCTACTGATCAGAGATCAGCAGAGCTTATGCCGTGGTGCGGTGTCCGTCCGTCCGTCTGTCTGTCCGTAAACTTTTATTTGTAGCGACTTCACAGCTGAAACTACTGGATGGATATTCATGAAACTTTACAGAAATGTTGCCCATAAAGTCTAGTTGATCCTAGCAAAAATTCATGTTGATGTGAAATCCAAGATGGCCGCCAAAGCTAAAAATAGAGTTTTAAAATACAAGTTTGTAGCGACTTCTTCTTGAAAACTATAAGTGATATTGATATGGGACTTTTTCTAAAATGATCAGCATGACATGACGTTGATCCTAGTCAAAAATCGTTTTGATTCAACGTTAAACATGGCTGCCAGCGGCCATCTTTGTTTACATAGAGTTATATAGTAAAAACTTGTAGCGACTACTTCTCTGAAACTACTTGGCGGATTGTCATGAAACTTTACAGGAATGTTGCTCTTGATGTCTAATTGATCCTAGAAAAATTTCAGGTCAGCCGGAAATTCAAGATGGCCGTCACAGCTAAAAAATGATTTTTAAAAAATAAGTTTGTAGCGACTACTTCTTGAAAACTATAAGTGATATTGATATGGGACTTTTTCTAAAATGATCAGCATGACATGATGTAGATCCTTGTGGAAAATTATTTTGATTCGACGTTAAACATGGCTGCCAGTGGCCATCTTTGGTTACATAGAGTTATATAGTCGCGAGCTTACGCTCGCCTTACGGTTAACGCGTTGTTGATTTTCTGAAATTGCCATACTAAGGCAATAAAAATCTTCGTCAAACTGCTAGAGTTACCTGCCCGTAAAGTTGCATCGTGAAAATAAAACGGTGCACCGTGCAGGTGAATCGTATTTCTAGCACGTCGTTATAACCTCACATGAACGCCGAGCGGAGCGAGGTGTTATTCGAAGGAAAATAAAGCTAATTACACCGAGATTACATCCAGCGAAGCGACGTTATACAGCTAATTTCACCGAGCGAAGCGAGGTCTTGTGCATTGAATATAACATACATGTAAATTAAGTTTGTTTTCTATTCTATTCAGAGTCCATTCAATTCAACATATTTATTTTATTTATTTTTTACAATCTAATTTGTTCAAAAACAACAAAATCCACGATTTAATGCTTCATTACGTTTAAATGAAAGTGAATGCGTCAATATGTATTATTTAAAAAAAAATAAAGATAGAATATATCCCGGCACAACCAGTTTTCGCACACATAAGGACTAAACATGAGATTAAAACCTTAAATTTAAATAAAAGACTTTTCCTTTACAGTCAATGTTTTTATTAATTATAGTACTAAAATTCTGCAGAATCATGCCAAATTGGCATGACCTGTATTGTTTACATTTTTTAAGCAAAAAGACGACCTACTTACCTCATTCTTAACGGAACATCCAATCTCTTTTCGAGCACTTCCGGTAAACATGAAAAGTATACTGCAGAACAGAAATTTGTACCCAATAATAGTTTTAACATATAGTCAACACTTCTCAACAGTTAAAAAATAATGTTAACCCATGAAAATAACTTTTAGAAAGTATTTATAATTTATTTTTAATGTTGTGTTTTTTCAGGTGCACATAAAAGGCAAAACAAGGTGTCTCCCCTTCTTAATGACCCTTACATGAGTTGAAAATGATAAATACACCCAATTCTCAAAATTGTCACATCTTCCCACAATTAACATTCCTAATTTGAGTAAACATGTTGAGGTTTGAGAGAATGAAGTGCTTGCAGACCACACATTTTCCAGATTATTTTTAAATATTTTCAGTAAAATTACATAAGAGAGGGTAATTTTTTAAAGTGATTATTTTTTTATCTGCAGTATACTTTTGACTTTTTGGAGGGAAAGTAGATCATGAGATTATGTCAGCAATTGTGCAGACGACAGCTGTTTAATTTGTAATCAATCAAAAAATGGTTTTAATCAAGTTTTAAGGAAAGGACTATTATGGAATAGTGAAATTGACTGAAATAAATATTGAGGTCAGTTTTTTATTTGAATAATGTCTCTCGTATCTTCATTTTTGTTTATATTGTCATGTTGACATTCTGCAGGAGTAGCTGTCAAAATAGTCAGGTCATTGTATGCAAATGAGGGCACGCATTCTTATTTCCGCTGTTTATACGGAAGTGTTCGAATTCAGGTTGTGTGCGAAAAGTGGTTGTATCGGGATAGTCCTCTGGCTTAAAATAGAATAGAATAGAATAACTTTTATTTTCCAATCAAGGACCATCACTGGAATTACACTCACAGTATACTAGGTACTACCTTTGTGAAGGGCAAAACTATAACCAGTCTTTGATTGCAGTAAAAGAATAAGTTAAAATGATTCATTTAGAAACACCAACAAATGTAAAAACAATCCAAAATATGAATCAAATTTGATGTAGAAGCACTCGAGCAGATGTTTTGATTTTGCATTGAATTTAGAAATCTCCACTGATGTACACTGTAAGGCATAACAGTATGAGTATTGCACACATTATTTGATCGCTCTAGTCTATTAACTTAAAACGACGCTTGCCACTGTTCAGCAACAACAAAATCAACGACTTAATGCTTGATAATGTTTAAATAAAAGTGATTGCGTCAATATGTAAGTTAGTTTTACTAGACTCAGATCTATTTTTTTTTTATATTAGATCTACATACTTGAAAGCAGTCCAATTTCATTGAAAATACAATATGACAAAAGGACTAAGAAAGCTGGCTAAGCGCTGACCATCCTACCTAATAGTAATAAATGTCTGAGATTGTGTGAACTGTGTCATTGCTTTTTGTTCAAATTGTATTTAACGACCCACTGAGCGATTTAAGTCTTAATTACATTTATTAATAATAAAAATTCACCTGAAACAATAGTTATATGCAATAATAATTATTTGCCTACCTTTTTATCCTTAAATTGTTTATGCGAAACCAAAGGCGGTAAGTGAAATATCCTTTCTTTTACTTGAAAGCACAAACGTAAACCTTTTTTGTTCTTTGTAGACAAAGTGAAGCACCAACTGTACTGTAAACGTAATTTAATACGTCACCATTATGACAATTTTCAATGCTGATTACGTCAGTCAGTGACGTTCGACGCAATTTTAATTTCAAGAGGGGATGTAGAGAGTGGTGACTTGGGAACAAGGTATTAAACAAACTGATTATTTCAAATGACACATCATCAATGATTTGTTTGTTTGTTTGTTAGTTTGTTTGTATGGTGTTTTACGTCATTTTCAACACACGTAATGTTATATATGACGGTGGATTTTTGTGTGGTGGAGGCAGACCACCCACTTATCCTGGGTAGAACCAGTACTATAGAACCAGTACTATACACCTCCTGCCATCCGTAAGGATCGACACATCCTCACAAGTCGAGCTCCCAGTGGGATTCGAACCTGCAGCGGTGAGAGGCGAGAAGGTTTACAACGCAACATTCAGTATCACATGAAACAATTCATTCCTATTCCTTCCTACCTGATCATTGCTGCTAAGTGAAGGCATTTACATTTAGGAAATAGGAATAGATTGGATCATCCTGAGAAGTCTCATAAAAAAAAGTATGCATACATAATTATACTGATCATGCTTATTCAAGTTCACCTGACACTTACTCACTATTCACAATTGTTATTATTAATTTATTTTATTTAATATTAATATTTTATTTATTTTGGAAAACATTTCCATCACTTAAATTGTTCAATATTGTTTTGTTCTGGATATGTTCATAGAAGAAAGTTTATCTAAAATGTTTCATATTATCCTGCTCCCACAAAAACAATGCATGTATTCAATACTTTTTTCACAAATTAGGCAGTTTTCGCGCTTTTTTTTCTCCACCAAAATGACCAGGCTAGGGTCGGGAGTCTTCACAATTTTTAGTGGGTAAAAGCCCTGCCAACTTTTCAATGGAAATCACACTGCAGTGCTTGATTTGATTTAAACTTATTTATTTTACATCGATTGTAACGAAAGCTCTATGAACTTATTTGAATCACTCTCGATGTCTTCCTGGGTAGAACCAGTACTAAGCAATGCAGATAAAGTGTCTTGCTCAGGGACACAACGCAATGGCGGGAATCGAACTCACGACTTTTGGATCATGGGTCCAACGCTCTACCACTAGACCACAGCGCTCCACGGTTTGATTTGGAAGTAATAGAGTATAATGTCATTGTGTAGATCCCCATTTCGATTTCGATTAGATATGCTTAAATAATTTGTTGAATTAGTGTTTTTTATGTGATGATCGCAAAGTTTGTATGTGAATAGAAGTGGGTTGCGTTTTTTGTGTGTCCCTTAGAACGGAGCAACTGAGTTGGGTTTAGAAAATCCCTATGTTATAAGGTATAACACTATGAGTAATATTCATAATTACACAATGTAACCATTTTATTTACTTAAACCGACGCTCGCCATGAGGCAGTGCCTTATTCATATTAAAAACATGTAGCGACTACTCCTCTGAAACTACTTGACGGATGTTCATGAAACTTCACAGGAATGTTGCTCTTGATGTCTAGTTGATCCTAGAAAAATTTCAGGTCGGCCGGAAATTCAAGATGGCCACCACAGCTAAAAATAGATTTAAAATAAATAAGTTTGTAGCGACTACTTCTTCAAAACAATAAGAGATATTGATATGGGACTTTTTCTTAAATGATCAATATGACATGATGTTGATCCTTGTCGAAAATCGTTTTGATTTGACCTTAAACATGGCTGCTTTGTTTACATAGAGTTATATAATGAAAACTTGTAGCGACTACTTCTTTGAAACTACTTGACGGATTTTCATGAAACTTCACAGGAATGTTGCTCTTAATGTCTTATTGATCTTAGCAAAATTTCAGGTCGGCCGGAAATTCAAGATGGCCGCCACGGTTAAAAATAGATTTTCAAAAAACAAGTCTGTAGCGACTACTTCCTGAAATCAAAATCAATCAGTAGAGCTTCAAGGTCATTGACCTCTTGTTACTTTTACCCTGGTTACATTTAAATAAATAAAATTTTAAGTATTCCTATTTCGTCTTATTATACTATAAGTTTTAATAAATTACTGGTGCAATAATATAAAAAAAAAAATAATAGAAAAAAACAAATGGCCTAATACAATTCTTATAATTAACATTAATGATTGAACAAATGCAATTTATGTAGAAAAACTAACGGGATGCTGCTAGTTTTTGAAAACTCAAGATTGCCATGTGTTCCTTTAACACTTATCAGTGATCGTAAAGTTCAAAAACACAGACAGGCTGAGTATCTCTTGCTAATTCGTAAGCAAACATTTTCAAATTTTCTGTTTTGATCAACCATTTTGGCCGCTAGAGGGCGCCACTTTATTTGATGTTTTACCTGGCTCGATCACGCATTTAAATCTGTGAATAATGTCACAACTTTATATGACAGATAATGTTGAGCGCGGGGACACAAACCAGTTGATTGACAGCAAGAGGCGAAACAGTGGGCGGAGTCTTATCGCACCAACAATTTGACAGTGGTTTTCAATAAACGCTGACATAATTAGTTTATCGAACTAAATTGATTGTCACTAATTAGCTAAAACACTCAGCGGGATAGTGGCCTATAAACAGTGAAAGACTTTGTAAATTAGAATTCGGGATTTTCCGAGATCTTTTAGACAAAATCGGTCGGAAATTTGGATTCGCCAGACCGCCGATGTCTGGCGAATTTGGTGTGTATTTCTTACGGGTTTCATTCGCCAGTTCAGGTTACTTTTCGCCTATGGCGATTTGGTGAATGGCCTAGTAAGCCCATAAAAATTAACCATTGGTATTCATGAACGATCGTAAAGATGTGTTAATGCTCTGATCAATGAAATTGTGTTAATGCTCTGATCAATGAAATGTGAACCCCAAATTGTACTTTTGTTTTCGATCGCTGTCGTACAAATTCGTTACCTCACCGGTTGACTCATAAAATATGTTACAATTTTAGCCGAGCATTTTCAAATATAACTCAAAATGCTCCGTCGTATATGCAAGCGTCTAATAATTTGAATCGATAAAGCATGTCGTCTGAAAACAAGTTAAATGTCAACACTAAATTTCCTTCATAGGAGGGAGAACAGCCTAAAAAACAGCGGGTTAAAGTCAATACTTGTCAAAAAAAATAAACTAACATCTTGTGTGGTGTCACATATTAGTACTGTGAACAATTTAACGTTTTTGCAACAACGGTGTCGGACAAACACTGGTATAAATTGTCGTTGAAAGCAGTGGGAAAACCTGAAAAAAACTCTCTTGGGATAGTTTTGTTCTCAAAAAACTGTGGGAACCCTGTAATACACTAACTTTGTACAGACTAGTTCTCCTGCTACTGTGGCTGGCATTCAACAAATAGTGACCTATATCATTGCCATGTGCCGGTTGAATGAATGTTGAAAATGTGTTATGGTCCCCTGCACATTTAGCCAGTAGAGCATCCACAGACTCTTTCACCTCTTGTCTGCACCGTATTTTCAATACTATAACACTTAGAGATACCAAACTTGGTATGTGGATACATCTTGGGATAGCTGTGTGTCGCATACCAAAATAAGGCCACTGTGACTTTGACCTTGACCTGTGACCTCTGTCATAGAAAAAGCTTGTCCAGAACATATTTTCAATACTATAACACTAAGTCTTAGAGATAGCAAACTTGGTATTTAGATACATCTTGGGATAGCGATGTGTCGCGTACCAGAATAAGGTAATTGTGACCTTGACCTGTTACATCTGTCATAGAAAATGCTTGTCCGGACCATATTTTCAATACAATAACACTTAGAAATACCAAACTTGGTATGTTGATACATCTTGGGATAGCGATGTGTCGCATACCAAAATAAGGTCACTGTGACCTCTGTCATACCCCAAACATTGTGAGAAGCATCAGTATGAAGTGGAACTGCGCATATACATGAAGTCATGGGGTATGCGTTTGCAAGGGTATTTATAACCTTCTGTGATAGTTATGGCTCCCCCACACAAAGTGTGGAGGGGAGCCTTATTGATTTTGTGCTGACTGTGTCGCAAACGATGTCCGATCAATAACTAGAGAATGGTTGGACCTAGGGTCCTCAAACTTAGAAGGATGGTTGATCATGACCATTAGATGACCCCTATTGATTTTGGGGTCACTAGGTCAAAGGTCAAGGTCGCGGTGACATTGACTATCAAAACGATTCCGATCAATAACTAGAGAATGGTTGGACCTAGGGTCTTCAAACTTGGAAGGATGGTTGGTCATGACCAGTAGATAACCCCTATTGATTGTTGGGTCACTAGGTCAAAGGTCAAGGTCGCGATGACATTGACTATCTTAATGATATCCGATCAACAACTACACAATAGTTGGACCTAGCGTTCTCAAACTTGGAGGGATGGTTGGTCATGACCAGTAGATGACCCGTATTGATTTTGGGGTCACTAGGTCAAAGATCAAGGTCACGGTGAAATTGACTATAAAATCGATGTTCACTAGGTCAAAGGTCAAGGTCGCGGTGACATTGATTATCAAACGATGTCTGATCAATAACTAGAGAATGGTTGGACCTAGAGTTCTCAAACTTGTAAGGATGGTTGGTCATGACCAGCATATGACCCCTATTGATTTTGGGGTCACTAGGTCAAAGGTCAACGATGTCCAATCAATAACTAGAGAATGGTTGGACCTAGGGTCCTCAAACTTGGAAGGATGGTTGGTCATGACCAGAACATGACCCCTATTGATATCAAAACGATCCCCGATCAATAACAAAACAATGTCCAATCAATAACTAGAGAATGGTTGGACCTAGGGACCGTCCTCAAACTTGGAAGGATGGTTGACCAGTAAATGTCACTGATACAGATAGTAGATACAGTCACAGGGATATTGAATATCAAAACGATCTCAGATCAATGAGAACGGTGGACCTAGAGTTGTCAATTATGTCTGTTCGGGCGAGTGGGGGAGCCATACGTTTTTGTCCCATGGACAATAACAATTTCTAGTTTTAGTTTAACATTCTTTTGATCTACATCATTATTAATTTCGCTAAGTTTTGTACACTCTTTTTGTGATGTCTGGGCGATCTCTGTAGTGTAAGGAAACACGCTTTTCTTTCGAGAAAAGAGATTCAAGTTCAAGTCTTGGCAGGGACCTGACACACTGAGTTGTACATACAAATATTTTTTCCAACATCAGTAATGTTGTTTTTGTACAGCATGAACTTAAAAATATGTACATTTGATAGTCATTCATCATATTATTACCGCATGTAAATTGTAATTATTCATACATATTCAGAGTGTGTTTTTATATAATTGTGCTTTAAAAATATTATTTATAGTCAAAAGAATACATATAGCCAGAATACATATTTATAGCCGAAATCACCTATAGCGAATTGTCGGTTTTAATGAAGGTCCTTTTTGTCCAGCTCCTCCAGTCTTTGCTTTATATAAAAATAGCGAATATAGCACTTCCTTGGTTATAGCAAAGCACTTAAATTGGACGTTTAGTTTCAAATAAAAAACTTTCTATCTTTGTTTTGCTTTTCCATTTTGTTTCATGCCATTGCTACACCAAATAGAACTCGCTACTAATTTTACACAAACAAACCACACATGATGCTCTAATTCCAATGCAATGAATTAAAACAAATTATTTACTATGACGACGAGCGGCAATAAGAATGAAAATTGTAAAATATATTTGAAATATATTCTACAATTTTCATTCTTATTGCCGCTCGTCGTCATAGTATATGTTGTATACTATGACTTTTCTTGTTAAAAATGCATTTCGTTCATTTCGTTCGTTTTTAGCGTTCAGAGTTTTAAACAAGAAAAGTCATAGTATACAACATATACTATGACGACGAGCGGCAATAAGAATGAAAATTGTAGAATATATTTCAAATATATTTTACAATTTTCATTCTTATTGCCGCTCGTCGTCATAGTAAATAATTTGTTTTAATTCATTGCATTGGAATTAGAGCATCATGTGTGGTTTGTTTGTGTAAAATTAGTAGCGAGTTCTATTTGGTGTAGCAATGGCATGAAACAAAATGGAAAAGCAAAACAAAGATAGAAAGTTTTTTATTTGAAACTAAACGTCCAATTTAAGTGCTTTGCTATAACCAAGGAAGTGCTATATTCGCTATTTTTATATAAAGCAAAGACTGGAGGAGCTGGACAAAAAGGACCTTCATTAAAACCGACAATTCGCTATAGGTGATTTCGGCTATAAATATGTATTCTGGCTATATGTATTCTTTTGACTATAAATAATATTTTTAAAGCACAATTATATAAAAACACACTCTGAATATGTATGAATAATTACAATTTACATGCGGTAATAATATGATGAATGACTATCAAATGTACATATTTTTAAGTTCATGCTGTACAAAAACAACATTACTGATGTTGGAAAAAATATTTGTATGTACAACTCAGTGTGTCAGGTCCCTGCCAAGACTTGAACTTGAATCTCTTTTCTCGAAAGAAAAGCGTGTTTCCTTACACTACAGAGATCGCCCAGACATCACAAAAAGAGTGTACAAAACTAAGCGAAATTAATAATGATGTAGATCAAAAGAATGTTAAACTAAAACTAGAAATTGTTATTGTCCATGGGACAAAAACGTATGGCTCCCCCACTCGCCCGAACAGACATAATTGACAACTCTAGGTCCACCGTTCTCATTGATCTGAGATCGTTTTGATATTCAATATCCCTGTGACTGTATCTACTATCTGTATCAGTGACATTTACTGGTCAACCATCCTTCCAAGTTTGAGGACGGTCCCTAGGTCCAACCATTCTCTAGTTATTGATTGGACATTGTTTTGTTATTGATCGGGGATCGTTTTGATATCAATAGGGGTCATGTTCTGGTCATGACCAACCATCCTTCCAAGTTTGAGGACCCTAGGTCCAACCATTCTCTAGTTATTGATTGGACATCGTTGACCTTTGACCTAGTGACCCCAAAATCAATAGGGGTCATATGCTGGTCATGACCAACCATCCTTACAAGTTTGAGAACTCTAGGTCCAACCATTCTCTAGTTATTGATCAGACATCGTTTGATAATCAATGTCACCGCGACCTTGACCTTTGACCTAGTGAACATCGATTTTATAGTCAATTTCACCGTGACCTTGATCTTTGACCTAGTGACCCCAAAATCAATACGGGTCATCTACTGGTCATGACCAACCATCCCTCCAAGTTTGAGAACGCTAGGTCCAACTATTGTGTAGTTGTTGATCGGATATCATTAAGATAGTCAATGTCATCGCGACCTTGACCTTTGACCTAGTGACCCAACAATCAATAGGGGTTATCTACTGGTCATGACCAACCATCCTTCCAAGTTTGAAGACCCTAGGTCCAACCATTCTCTAGTTATTGATCGGAATCGTTTTGATAGTCAATGTCACCGCGACCTTGACCTTTGACCTAGTGACCCCAAAATCAATAGGGGTCATCTAATGGTCATGATCAACCATCCTTCTAAGTTTGAGGACCCTAGGTCCAACCATTCTCTAGTTATTGATCGGACATCGTTTGCGACACAGTCAGCACAAAATCAATAAGGCTCCCCTCCACACTTTGTGTGGGGGAGCCATAACTATCACAGAAGGTTATAAATACCCTTGCAAACGTATACCCCATGACTTCATGTATATGCGCAGTTCCACTTCATACTGATGCTTCTCACAATGTTTGGGGTATGACAGAGGTCACAGTGACCTTATTTTGGTATGCGACACATCGCTATCCCAAGATGTATCAACATACCAAGTTTGGTATTTCTAAGTGTTATTGTATTGAAAATATGGTCCGGACAAGCATTTTCTATGACAGATGTAACAGGTCAAGGTCACAATTACCTTATTCTGGTACGCGACACATCGCTATCCCAAGATGTATCTAAATACCAAGTTTGCTATCTCTAAGACTTAGTGTTATAGTATTGAAAATATGTTCTGGACAAGCTTTTTCTATGACAGAGGTCACAGGTCAAGGTCAAAGTCACAGTGGCCTTATTTTGGTATGCGACACACAGCTATCCCAAGATGTATCCACATACCAAGTTTGGTATCTCTAAGTGTTATAGTATTGAAAATACGGTGCAGACAAGAGGTGAAAGAGTCTGTGGATGCTCTACTGGCTAAATGTGCAGGGGACCATAACACATTTTCAACATTCATTCAACCGGCACATGGCAATGATATAGGTCACTATTTGTTGAATGCCAGCCACAGTAGCAGGAGAACTAGTCTGTACAAAGTTAGTGTATTACAGGGTTCCCACAGTTTTTTGAGAACAAAACTATCCCAAGAGAGTTTTTTTCAGGTTTTCCCACTGCTTTCAACGACAATTTATACCAGTGTTTGTCCGACACCGTTGTTGCAAAAACGTTAAATTGTTCACAGTACTAATATGTGACACCACACAAGATGTTAGTTTATTTTTTTTGACAAGTATTGACTTTAACCCGCTGTTTTTTAGGCTGTTCTCCCTCCTATGAAGGAAATTTAGTGTTGACATTTAACTTGTTTTCAGACGACATGCTTTATCGATTCAAATTATTAGACGCTTGCATATACGACGGAGCATTTTGAGTTATATTTGAAAATGCTCGGCTAAAATTGTAACATATTTTATGAGTCAACCGGTGAGGTAACGAATTTGTACGACAGCGATCGAAAACAAAAGTACAATTTGGGGTTCACATTTCATTGATCAGAGCATTAACACAATTTCATTGATCAGAGCATTAACACATCTTTACGATCGTTCATGAATACCAATGGTTAATTTTTATGGGCTTACTAGGCCATTCACCAAATCGCCATAGGCGAAAAGTAACCTGAACTGGCGAATGAAACCCGTAAGAAATACACACCAAATTCGCCAGACATCGGCGGTCTGGCGAATCCAAATTTCCGACCGATTTTGTCTAAAAGATCTCGGAAAATCCCGAATTCTAATTTACAAAGTCTTTCACTGTTTATAGGCCACTATCCCGCTGAGTGTTTTAGCTAATTAGTGACAATCAATTTAGTTCGATAAACTAATTATGTCAGCGTTTATTGAAAACCACTGTCAAATTGTTGGTGCGATAAGACTCCGCCCACTGTTTCGCCTCTTGCTGTCAATCAACTGGTTTGTGTCCCCGCGCTCAACATTATCTGTCATATAAAGTTGTGACATTATTCACAGATTTAAATGCGTGATCGAGCCAGGTAAAACATCAAATAAAGTGGCGCCCTCTAGCGGCCAAAATGGTTGATCAAAAACAGAAAATTTGAAAATGTTTGCTTACGAATTAGCAAGAGATACTCAGCCTGTCTGTGTTTTTGAACTTTACGATCACTGATAAGTGTTAAAGGAACACATGGCAATCTTGAGTTTTCAAAAACTAGCAGCATCCCGTTAGTTTTTCTACATAAATTGCATTTGTTCAATCATTAATGTTAATTATAAGAATTGTATTAGGCCATTTGTTTTTTTCTATTATTTTTTTTTTTATATTATTGCACCAGTAATTTATTAAAACTTATAGTATAATAAGACGAAATAGGAATACTTAAAATTTTATTTATTTAAATGTAACCAGGGTAAAAGTAACAAGAGGTCAATGACCTTGAAGCTCTACTGATTGATTTTGATTTCAGGAAGTAGTCGCTACAGACTTGTTTTTTGAAAATCTATTTTTAACCGTGGCGGCCATCTTGAATTTCCGGCCGACCTGAAATTTTGCTAAGATCAATAAGACATTAAGAGCAACATTCCTGTGAAGTTTCATGAAAATCCGTCAAGTAGTTTCAAAGAAGTAGTCGCTACAAGTTTTCATTATATAACTCTATGTAAACAAAGCAGCCATGTTTAAGGTCAAATCAAAACGATTTTCGACAAGGATCAACATCATGTCATATTGATCATTTAAGAAAAAGTCCATATCAATATCTCTTATTGTTTTGAAGAAGTAGTCGCTACAAACTTATTTATTTTAAATCTATTTTTAGCTGTGGTGGCCATCTTGAATTTCCGGCCGACCTGAAATTTTTCTAGGATCAACTAGACATCAAGAGCAACATTCCTGTGAAGTTTCATGAACATCCGTCAAGTAGTTTCAGAGGAGTAGTCGCTACATGTTTTTAATATGAATAAGGCACTGCCTCATGGCGAGCGTCGGTTTAAGTAAATAAAATGGTTACATTGTGTAATTATGAATAATTACTCATAGTGTTATACCTTATAACATAGGGATTTTCTAAACCCAACTCAGTTGCTCCCGTTCTAAGGACACACAAAAAACGCAACCCACTTCTATTCACATACAAACTTTGCGATCATCACATAAAAAACACTAATTCAACAAATTATTTAAGCATATCTAATCGAAATCGAAATGGGGATCTACACAATGACATTATACTCTATTACTTCCAAATCAAACCGTGGAGCGCTGTGGTCTAGTGGTAGAGCGTTGGACCCATGATTCAAAAGTCGTGAGTTCGATTCCCGCCATTGCGTTGTGTCCCTGAGCAAGACACTTTATCTGCATTGCTTAGTACTGGTTCTACCCAGGAAGACATCGAGAGTGATTCAAATAAGTTCATAGAGCTTTCGTTACAATCGATGTAAAATAAATAAGTTTAAATCAAATCAAGCACTGCAGTGTGATTTCCATTGAAAAGTTGGCAGGGCTTTTACCCACTAAAAATGTGAAGACTCCCGACCCTAGCCTGGTCATTTTGGTGGAGAAAAAAAAGCGCGAAAACTGCCTAATTTGTGAAAAAAGTATTGAATACATGCATTGTTTTTGTGGGAGCAGGATAATATGAAAACATTTTAGATAAACTTTCTTCTATGAACATATCCAGAACAAAACAATATTGAACAATTTAAGTGATGGAAATGTTTTCCAAAATAAATAAAATATTA
>JAWPHD010017326.1:0-45133 GCA_037043455.1 Cyrtodaria siliqua | reverse complement strand
ACCAGTATACACGGCGTATGAGACATTACACACAACAGTATACACGGCGTATGAGACATTACACACAACAGTATACACGACGTATGAGACATTACAGACACCAGTATATACGACGTATGAGACATTACAGACACCAGTATATACGACGTATGAGACATTACAGACACCAGTATATACGACGTATGAGACATTACAGACACCAGTATATACGACGTATGAGACATTACAGACACCAGTATATACGGCGTATGAGACATTACAGACACCAGTATACACGGCGTATGAGACATTACAGACAACAGTATACACGACGTATGAGACATTACAGACACCAGTATATACGACGTATGAGACATTACAGACACCAGTATACACGACGTATGAGACATTACAGACAACAGTATACACGACGTATGAGACATTACAGACACCAGTATACACGACGTATGAGACATTACAGACACCAGTATACACGACGTATGAGACATTACAGACAACAGTATACACGACGAATGAGACATTACAGACACCAGTATACACGACGTATGAGACATTACAGACACCAGTATATACGACGTATGAGACATTACAGACACCAGTATACACGACGTATGAGACATTACAGACACCAGTATACACGACGTATGAGACATTACAGACAACAGTATACACGACGTATGAGACATTACAGACACCAGTTTACACGACGTATGAGACATTACAGACACCAGTATATACGACGTATGAGACATTACAGACACCAGTATACACGACTTATGAGACATTACAGACACCAGTATACTCGACGTATGAGACATTACAGACACCAGTATATACGACGTATGAGACATTACAGACACCAGTATACACGACGTATGAGACATTACAGACACCAGCATACACGACGTATGAGACATTACAGACACCAGTATATACGACGTATGAGACATTACAGACACCAGCATACACGACGTATGAGACATTACAGACACCAGTATATACGACGTATGAGACATTACAGACATTACAGACACCAGTATACACGACGTATGAGACATTACAGACATTACAGACACCAGTATATACGACGTATGAGACATTACAGACATTACAGACACCAGTATATACGACGTATGAGACATTACAGACATTACAGACACCAGTATATACGACGTATGAGACATTACAGACATTACAGACACCAGTATATACGACGTATGAGACATTACAGACACCAGTATATACGACGTATGAGACATTACAGACATTACAGACACCAGTATATACGACGTATGAGACATTACAGACACCAGCATACACGACGTATGAGACATTACAGACACCAGTATATACGACGTATGAGACATTACAGACATTACAGACACCAGTATACTCGACGTATGAGACATTACAGACATTACACACAACAGTATACTCGACGTATGAGACATTACAGACAACAGTATACACGACGTATGAGACATTACAGACACCAGTATACACGACGTATGAGACATTACAGACACCAGTATACGCGACGTATGATACATTACAGACACCTAAGACCAATGCATATATTACTTTAATAATATTGTTTCTAGTTACACTGTTATAATAAATAATAATTAAATTAAATTGAATTGTTTTACGGGGCACCAACACAAGGAAGGTTATATGGCGCCAAACAGGACTGAACATGCCAGGCTCATCCCCCATTTACATTGAGATTAAATATTGAGAGTGGGCCTCGAACTTCCAACCTGAACATGAAGGTGTGTAGGGTGGGGGTACTACCCCGCTGCACCTAGCGGGATTAGCAGTGGTCCAGTTATATACCCGGGGCAGTGGAAGGGGTAACTCTGCACCCCTCTGCACCTAGCCGGATTTGCAGTGGTCTAGTTATATACCCGGGCAGTGGGAGGGGGTACACTGCACCCCTCTGCATCTAGCGGGATTTACAGTGGTCCAGTTATATACCCGGGGCAGTGGAAAGGGTAACTCTACACCCCTCTGCACCTAGCCGGATTTGCAGTGGTCTAGTTATATACCCGGGCAGTGGGAGTGGGTACTCTACACCCCTCTGCACCTAGCCGGATTTGCAGTGGTCCAGTTATATACCCGGGCAGTGGGAGGGGTAACTCTTCACCCCTCTGCATCTAGCGGGATTAGCAGTGTTCCATTTATATACCCGGGGCAGTGAGAGTGGGTATTCTGCACCCCTCTGCATCTAGCGGGATTTGCAGTGGTCCAGTTATATACCCGGGGCAGTGGGAGGTGGTACTCCGCACCCCTCTGCATCTAGCGCGATTAGCAGTGTTCCATTTATATACCCGGGGCAGTGGGAGTGGGTATTCTGCACCCCTCTGCATCTAGTGGGATTTGCAGTGGTCCAGTTATATACCCGGGGCAGTGGGAGGTGGTACTCCGCACCCCTCTGCATCTAGCGCGATTAGCAGTGTTCCATTTATATACCCGGGGCAGTGGGAGTGGGTATTCTGCACCCCTCTGCATCTAGTGGGATTTGCAGTAGTCCAGTTATATACCCGGGGCAGTGGGAGAGGGTACTCGGCACCCCTCTGCATCTAGCGGGATTTACAGTGGTCCAGTTATATACCCGTGGTAGTGGGAGGGGGTGCTCGGCACCCCTCTGCATCTAGCGGGATTTACAGTGGTCTAGTTGTATACCCGGGGCAGTGGGAGGGGGGTACTCGGCACCCCTCTGCATCTAGCGGGATTTACAGTGGTCCAGTTATATACCCGTGGCAGTGGGAGGGGGTACTCGGCATCCCTCTGCATCTAGCGGGATATACAGTGGTCTAGTTATATACCCGGGGCAGTGGGAGGGGGTACTCGGCACCCCTCTGCATCTAGCGGGATTTACAGTGGTCCAGTTATATACCCGTGGCAGTGGGAGGGGGTACTCGGCATCCCTCTGCATCTAGCGGGATATACAGTGGTCTAGTTATATACCCGGGGCAGTGGGAGGGGGTACTCGGCACCCCTCTGCATCTAGCGGGATTTACAGTGGTCCAGTTATATACCCGTGGCAGTGGGAGGGGGTACTCGGCACCCCTCTGCATCTATCGGGATTTACAGTGGTCTAGTTATATACCCGGGGCAGTGGGAGAGGGGTACTCGGCACCCCTCTGCATCTAGCGGGATTTACAGTGGGCCAGTTATATACCCGTGGCAGCTGTAAGAACACTGCAAGTATTGACACGCCAGTGCTTTAACACATATCTAAATACTGAAAAGTGGAACAAACACAAACAAGATATAAAAGTAGCAGACTCGGTTTTATTGAGTCTGTTCATGAGGGGGTGATGTGAAGTGCAACACCTCTCACGCCTCACAGCACCGGCTTAAGCGATATTCTACTTCTAAAACATCATTAAAATACAAGCGTTACACTATGACCATACATAATCAGAACACCGCTAAACCAGCTGCGTAGTTTTAAAATGCTGTAAACTGTCATTTTTATATCCAGATATGGTATAAAATAAAATGGGTATAGATTTTCGGTGATAAAAATACATACTAGTAATCTACGAGATTTAATCTAACGGGAAGCATTAGTAACAAAACAAACGAAATGAATCTGAATCAGGTTGGTAAAAATATAAGTTATTGCGATGCTACTTCTCCTAGTATTGACATCGCAAACTGATAAAACGGGTAGAACCAGGGAGTACGTTATAGGGAGGAGAAACGGGCTCGTTTTGCCGATTTATGTTGTCGCGCATGTGTTTCACTACTCCGTGAAAATGACTACTTCCGGTTGTTTCGAGAGTGTGTGAAAAACAGCAAATTCTTCCCTATAACGTACTCCCTGGTAGAACGTAGTACAAAAACTGTTATTTTTCATTATTAAGTTGCATGTTTTATTCTATTTAACATAACTAATTCCAGAAAATGTTATAGTTCTAATAATAATTCAGATTAAACTGAAAATACCAAGCAAAATCACAATCAAATAGAAAAACCTTTCATCTCTGTTTACCAGAATAATATACACTCACTCAGTGGATGAGATTGTTGTTTTTGTTTGTTGTTGTTTTTTGTTTGTTTTTGTTTTTATCTCTGATAAGATCAATTGTTTTAGCTTAAGCTCGAAATACTGATTTAATACGGCATTGGTATACCTACTCAAAGGTATGCTGTTACAATTTCGTTACCAGCTCTAATGGCCAAGGCCGTCAGGGCGTATGCAGTAGTGTCGGTGTCGGTGTCGGTGTCGGCGTAAGCAGCAATTTCTTTCAAAGTTGAAAGTTTCACCTCTCCGTTGACTGACTGTTTTTGAAAGTGGAGAAATTGTGCAAAACAATCTAGTTGTTGAGTTTCTCAACTGTAATGGCATTATCGTTGAGACTTTCGTTATCATTTTCAAAAGATACTCTCTGTGTCCGAATTCTGTCTGCGTCGTCGTTTATAAACGCTTTATTTACAACTTCTTTTCCGTTTATTGACAAGCCATTATAATAAAAACAGCTTTGTACAACTGCTACATTTGGGGCATGTTCTGTTATTGTTTTGCTTGGTTCAACGGCCGTCTCTATATTCATATTTTTCGTCAGTTGTTTCTTTGCTGAAGGCTGATAATTTACTCCATACATTTCCTGAAAAAACAAAGCGTCGTAATTGTTAATCTGCTGCAAAACAGGTGTACATTAAAGTAGATACACAGGTCGAACTGGATTACAGAACAGTCTACCAAAACACGTATTTAAAACAATCAACAATCGCAAAGAAAACGCTGAAGCAATATATGCGACACCACAATCATAAACTGGTTGTAGTCTTGATCATATTCGACGCTTGATTGTAAATACAAACGTCTTGACCGTTTGGGGGGGCACTCCACAGTTTAATGTACATTTCTCAATCATCAAACCCATGACAACCTCTTAGCTTGAATCCTTGAGCAAAAATAAATCACATCATCATTGTGTCATACACTTCTTAGAAGACAATAAAATTACCCATGTTTCCATACCAAATAAAAGTATCAAAAAGCATTTTCTGTACAACTTTAGTCCCATTTCTTTAAGATTACCCCACCCCTTAAAACATGCTAAAAATGCAATTTTAGCAATATTTCAAATGTCAATAAATAAAAGAAAAAAAATTTCCTACACATATCAGGGTCATGTCTGCACTCATAATGCTCTTGCATATCAGGAAATGCTAAATTTTACATACCTAGTCCGGCATTTTAAAAAGTTATTCCACGCTGATCTCCTCGTCAGTGAAAATCAGCCATTTTAACTACTTTTAGGAAGTTTTTGATTGGTTCACATTTTTCTATTTATAGCCTCCAAAAAACCCAAAGAATGCATATTCCAATACACCAAAATAAACTTAGAAGTAATCAAAACTGAAAAAAACATCAAACATGTGCTTCATAATTATTATAAAGACCATCCATGGACCTAAAAGATGCTTAGTTGATTTCTTTCTGATTTACACCATGGACATTCATGCGAAACTGAGGAGTGCCCCCTTGTGCAGAAACAAATTTGAAACTGGAAGCACGTGACCATAATTATTATTTATTTTATTAAAGTATTTCTTACCATCCACAACAAGTGCGTCGATATAATGATGAATGTTTATATGTAAATATATTATCGTTCTGCCTTTCTGTATATCTTGGATATATCTTGTCTTCAGCCAATAAGAAACGATGCCTGCATCTCGGTTTAGGATAACTACAAGCAAGCGTCGCAGATGAGCTAGACTAAAACTGGATGACGTCAGTCATACCGCCATGTAACGGTCCGTGACAAAAAGGACGTATACCAATGTGCCAGTATTGATCTATCAAATATTATACTAACAAACGTGTCAACAAAAGCAGATGAAATCGAACAGACAATGTAGCATGCAAGTACCACAGTCGACCAAAAACACGCATCAAAACAAACAATAATTACAAGGACAAATAAGGGACAAGGCAAGTGACACCACAAACATAACAGGGTTGACAAAAGGGCTACAACATTGGAACGGTCAGTTACAAAAAGGCCGCTGGGGTAATGTTTGAAGAAAACACTCATAATTGTAGCGCACTATATACATACAAAATGTCGGTATGCCGACACTCACATAGGTTTCACGAGACTCCCTTGGTTTTCCACATTTCCATGTACTTTTTAATTACAAACTTTATCTGTCGAGATACGCATGGTCCTGCCTATATATACCTAGTTACATTTTAAATAATTGAAATGTTTTGTTTGTTTGTATGGTGTTTTACGTAATTTTCAACACATGTAAGGTTATATATGACGGTCAATTTTTTGTGGTGGAGGCAGACCACGCACTTTTCCTGGGTAAAACCAGTACTGTACACATATAGCCATCCGTAAGAATCGACACTTCCTCACTCACAAGTCGAGCTCCCAGTGGGATTCGAACGCGCACTAATTGAAATGAAATGGGGTTTTACGTTAACATATCTTATAAGGTTATATTTGGATAGCTACCTCAGAGGGCGATGACATGAAGGATGATTTTCACGAATATAATCATTTATTACATTTCTATGCGTGAAAGATCGGGATTTCTCAGTGCAAGAATATTCATAATCGCTAAATATTAATAACTAACTCGGAACACAATAATAACTAACGTTGCTAACTCAGAACACAATAATAACTAACGTTGCGATGTTGAGTCGTGACGTCAATAAAGTTTTGCTGACGTCGACGTCATCCGCCGATAACGTTCAATCATAGGAATCGGACGTATTGTAAATAAAGTATCCCCCATATACGTAGGTCCACGTTTGTATATAATTTTATATAAAAATAGACAGGAATGAAACGTGAAATTTTCAATTTTCGTTTCTGGAGGTTTTATCCCCGAATGGACGTCATAATTCGATACTACGGATGTTTTTCTTTCTATCTGGGACATAACTTTCCACTTATCGTGTAATATAAGTACTTTTTCCGCAACTTTCGTTTTTGAATTGAATAAATTGTTTGTGCCGAGATCCATGCTGTGACGTCATTCTCCGCAGTGAATCCTTTTTCTTTTACATTAGCTAAATAATATATAGCGGCTGAATAATAGTATTAAAACATTGCCATGTTTGACATTAAATTATAACCAATTACTTACCAAATCGTTGTCTTTTTTTTGACAGTTATTATTAGTATTATTAATTTTGAATTCTGTGCAAGTCTTGCATTCGGTAGTCTAGATCATCTGCGACGCTTGCTTGTTTTCAAGATTGTTATTAATTCTAACACGATCTCCGCAGTCTTTCATATGCACAAAGAAGAGAGACAGCTGTATGTTATTCTACGATAAAACACAGCTGTTCCATTAATTCCCCGCGTATATTTCATCCGTTGAAGCGCCACGTTACATGACGTCACTTGGTAAATATACGTCACGAAGACAAACTCAACAGTAATTTTAATGAAATGTTAATTACAACAAACTTGCCATGCTCCCAAACATTGCACACATCCGATATAAACGCATCATATCCATCAGTACATATAACATTAATAAGCATCTTGAACAAGGTGAGAACGTTTGTAACGTCATACAGCGCAAGCTATATGACGTAAGAATGACTTAATTGTTTGTCACGTGACTACTAGTGTATTGAAACGCAGAACTTTGCATACGGGGCGCCCAATGGAACAGCCTGTAAACATAGCAGTCTGATTACCTTGACCTCCGAGATAATATGTAGTGCCCCAACAATAGCGTAAACAATGGGGTTATTGTTGTGTTAGAATCGAAATAATAAATACGTACCTGTATTTTATCGGTGAATAAAATACAGTTAGTCGTTCGGATGCGAGTAATTAAATCACTCGTGCTAACGCACTCGTGATTTAATTACTACGCATCCGAACTCCTAACTGTATTTTATTCACGCACTCGTGATTTAATTACTACGCATCCGAACTCCTAACTGTATTTTATTCACCGATAAAACACAGGTACATATTTATTATTTCTTAAACAATCAAGCGTTGAAGATAATCAAGACTGCATTCGAATGACGCCACAGCATGGAAGTCGGCACAAACAAAATCTTCACTCCGAAAACAAAAGTAGCTGAAAAACATACTTTTCCTACATGGTAAGTGGCAATAATGTTCTAGATTGTTAGAAAAACGTCTGTAGTATCGATTTTTGACGTGCGTTTGGTGGTAAAACTGTCGAAAACGGAATTAAAATTTTCGCGTTGCATTCCTGCCATAAAAAATATATTTTAATATACTAGTAGTGGATAGTCCATGTGATTTATTACATGCGTTTACAATATGTCCGATTCCTGTGGTTCAATGAAGCGAATATTTGTTTGCAAAAACGTAATTTAAATGTAATAAATAGATTGTTTAACTGCTGGGATCGATTATTGGGTAATCCTTCATTTGATGGTAGACGTGCTTTGTTTTTCACTCATTCTCGTGCACTTGTTCGTGAAAAGAACCACACGACTTCCACTCGTGAAGGATTTCCCTATAATCGATCCCAGCAGTTAAATAATCTCTATAAAATATGTTTGTAGCCTACTTACATATATTTCAAGAGGCACCCTTAGTCCGACCTCATTGTCGTACGAGTACTTCGGCTTACACTTTTCGTCGGGGATACAGGCGGCAAGAAGAAATGTTATCACTATGAAGATAATGCACAGATAAGCCGCAATGTCCAGCGGTGACGTGAATGATACTGGAAAATAATTTCAAAATTTGGCTAAATTTAATGAGGATCAGAGCAGATTAAAACAAATGTTAAGCAGTGTATTTCGTTAAACAAATGTACATTTAAAAATACAACTCATGGCAGACGATTGAGTTACTTTGACATATTACTATTGATTTCCAATCAAATTTCACATTACACATCCGGTTTGGTCGTTAAACATACAGAACGGAGGATGAATTATTACAAAAATAAAATATAAAGATTAACTTCAATAAACATGTATATCGCTGAATTTCATCAATTAAAAACTACCTTTAAAACTTAGATAAATTTATATTAAATACATGTTATATACTGCGTGTCTTTTGAGTACATATTCGGATATATGTATATAATATACAATCTGTTCAAATTTTACACTTATTGGTTGTCCCGTTTTCTCACAGTAGCCAATTTTATCTCATAGCGCACACGCTTCGAGTTTCGCCCTGGTAAGTGTCATGTGATCCTGTGACGTCATTTGTACCAAACGATTAGCGGTGTCGCATTGAGTTGTATAGTATTGTCTATGTAGGATTACGTTTTATGGTACTTGTTAAAAATGCCGTGTGCTGTTGCTGGGTGAAAAAGTTTGCATAAAGAAGGACAAGATAATAACCTAAGTTTCTTTCGTTTCCCTAATCGAGATAATGATATATTAAGATTTGAAGTATGGGTAGACCGTTAGCGAAGAAAATCGCCGGACTCGTCGAGAAAGTGGGAACCTACGAAAGACGCGCGAGTTTGTAACAAAAATGTTGAGTTGACTTCGTGGGAAGTCCATCCTTTGGTTTCATTATCTTTGAATTTGGAGAACAAAAGGCCATGCATATTAAAATCAACAGCGGTACCAACGATATTTGACTATAAAAATGAGAAGTGCATAACCCCGTCGTCTCCAAGCAAGTTGTATTCGCCTATTCGACGGCGTTGAGGCGGAAATTCATACATGAAGTAAGATTGAAATGTATGTTCAATTATCTTAGCACCTCATCGGGTATAAGTATGATAATTTGAAGAAAGGTGTATAGTCTTAGATCTTTATATACACCGTGAATGTTCAGCTGTTGAATTAGAAGCATGCGTCTTTACGTGAATCAATGAAGAGTTGACGGCGCTAATAATATGTAGCCGTCTTTTTTTAAAATATTGCTAAGAACGTTCAGCATATAAATTTAAATGAATCCGGTGAAATAAACACTGTGTCTTTGTTTCCAAATTTTAATTTTAATCATTTTAAATTATTCACCCTCTTCTGCCAATAGTGTTATATGTATATTATCAACATATATAGGTCTATGGATTTGAAAAAAAAAGGCAAAATGTTTCATGGATATCTATTACAAGGCAGAAAATTAATAATATTTCTAGCTTTTATATTAATTCAGTAATGTTTTATGGCAAAGCAACAACAATAACGCCTCAGCTCGTGCAATAAGTAAAACAAGTATAATAGAATAATATATTTTATATTATGGTAATTTGATATGTTTGGTCTGTTTTCGATCTGTATATCAGGAGTAGGTATACATGAGTAAGTATACTTACTAACTGTTTGTATCGTGCTCATAATACATTTGGCTATATTATTTTTTCTCTCTTTGTGCGCGACAAATTAGAGCTCGCATATCATGTGATATATCCGTCGTGTGCAATACGCGTCTGCCCTCGGCGGTATTACACCGCTCAAGTAGTTGCAATAAACAGGAAATATATCATCAAAACTAGGTTTCCCTAAATGGTGCGTGCTTTTGTGATATACCGACGTATGTACCCTAATTAGGCTGTACTTCAATAGTGCACCGCAATATTTGATAAGTCTGTATTGATATTTGGGGGCAGTGGAGACTAGAGAGCGTATCATATTGCAAACATCGCTCCTAGAGTGTTTGGTGTTGATGGCGACTTATGGCAAATATATAATACTATAGAAATTATGGTGCCGAAATTATATGCTGTTTCATTTATTATTGTTTTTATTCATTTTTTATCAATTATGGATAATATCTAATAAATATATTTGTTCCATGTCTACTTATCGGCAAAAAAATCTGACGCTCGTATTAATGTATAGGTATTAGACCAGGTCCATTTATTCGGAATATACTACATTTCGCGGTTATTGTGTATGTACCAAGATATTGCAGTGTTGCGGGTGATTTACTGTCAGATTTCGATGAAAACAATGTTTACGTTGTTTTTTGTTTGTTGTTGGTGTAAGTGTATAAATACACTATTTTGTTAGATTAGTGAATAGTGTAATGAACCGCTGAACGTAACGAATGACATGACACGATAGTCCTACAAGCTCTCAATTTGCACCTGCACCGCGTTCGACTTCATCCGATGTATTTTCGTCCTCAGACACGTATTCTGGCTCAAAATCGTAAGGTTGCACATTGTGTAACCGTCTTATCACGGGCATTTCCTCTGACTCAGTATCATGATCGCTTAAATCTCACATTTTCACACAGGGTATACTGTTGTGTGTGTGTGTGTGTATTTCTAAGGATTATAGTCCCTCCACCTACGACAGGCGTCCTACCTGACGATTATAGGCACAATGTCTGGACTTTTATCTGTGTGTTGTTGTGTGATGTGATGATATGTCTACTTGAAGCAGCGAACTCAATGGTTTCTTTATAGTGCTGCCACACTGGAATACCACGCCGTAGTAGACATGATACCCCCACCCGCCAGTCACATTATTCTGACACTGGTCAATCAGTCGCAGCACTACCCATTATTTGCTCGTCAGGCAAGGGTTACAAGTGACTACTCCATTTTTAAAGTCTTTGGTATGACGCGGTCAGGGGACTCGAACCCACGACCTCCCGAATGCAAGGCAGACGCTATAACCACTACACCACAATGCTTCGGTCAGGGTATACTGTTTTGCGTTCAGTCCCAATGTAAACAAAAAATAGTTTGTTCCCGATGACGTCACTTCCGGTAATTCGCGCAAGAGTTTTTCCCCTTAATTTTTTTTCGATTTTTTAGCAATGCCTGTTCGCCTGTTCGATTGTTATCTTTAAAAACATATTTTCACTGAACATACATCAATGGCATAGTAAAAATCGTATTTATAATGTTATTTAATACTTTAAAACATATCAAAAGCGGATTTGTTGATTTAAGACCAATTTCTGATATACTGTCTTGAAATTTACGTTAATCCTTAACCCGCTACATATATATAATGGACTGTTCTTTCTTTGAGTTAAAACCATCCCATTTAAGTGACAAAGTGGTGTTTTGGGGGAAATGAATGATCAGCAGCCGGACATTGTAAACCCTGATTAGCTTGCGAGTTGAGTCGCAGATATGGCTGATCTGGGTTTACAATGGACGCAAAGGCTATTAAATTCGTGCTTAGAGGGTTTAGGGTTAATAGCAACAAATCAAAGAATGTAATTGAATGTTTTTAGTTTTTAAAAAATATATAAAATAATAATAATAAAAACGGGGGGAAAAAATATCCCAAAGTATAGCGTTTTTCAAAATATAGAAAAGATTATTATATTCATATGTCGACATACGAAAATAAAAGGTGCACTCATAAATAATGTGGACAGATATGTTTGAGTTTTTATGTATAGAAACATACGTCGCCGCGGTGGAAGTGGGGAAGCGTTGTCATTAGACCAAGCTGGATATGAATAATAAAATCAGAAAATAAAATGTAAATATAAAGAAGAATCTTTCTAACCTAAGACTCGTATTGCAGATTCAAGGGAGATAAACAATGAGTATTAAAAGAAAAAATGCCTCTCTGCGAATTGTAAACCAGTGATCTGACCGGTACTCTATACAGATAATTTAAAAAAATCAGATGTGTTTTAAATATTTTTTCCTTTCAGTAAACTTTTTCGACTACACATGTTCAGATACACATAGCAGTAATATTGGAAAATTCAGATATAGAATATGTTACATATAAATGTATGTGTATTGGCATATTTTGTGTAATGTATATGGAGAACACAAAAAAAAAATGCAAAAAATGAAGTACACGCAATTACTAGTTCCAAGTTATTGCCAACGCACGGTAGATTTTATAAAAAAAACGATTGAAAAATCTAAAATTGGGGATAGGAAACATGAGTTCAAATTCCCTGTTTGGAAAGTATACACCTCAAATCCATTTTAAGTCCGAAAACAATTAGCTTACCTTCATTCGTTTCAACTGTATAAAATACCATTTCAATCCGGAAATTACCGGAACATACAGCCGTCCTCCTTCCGTTGGAGTTAAATGCTTGACAGTCCCTGTCAATGACATCTCCTTTGCAAACAAGATCCAACATTTCCGAGATATCATCTTTGTTCATACAACTGACGCCTAAAATTCGCAGCCTAACACAGTCCACAAAGATCCAGTTTGCATCAGCTGATAAATCATTTCCGTTTCCGGTTCTAAAACAGGTCCAGTTGTATTGAACCAAAGCGTGTTCTGCAAGATCAACTTGATCACAGACGTGGCTGCCTGACTGAACAACAAACATCTCTTTAAATGAAAGTTGTGACATCTGTAAACTGTGCTGCGAATGCGCCTCCTTCTTTAGAGTAGTAGAACGGTCTGTCAGATTGTAAGTTTCTTGTGTACGACAGGAGCCATTTTTTCCAATCATTTGTATTAAATCGGTGTACATTTTCACAGCTGTGTCGGCGTTAACTAAAGGGACATAATTTTAAAAAAAAACAGTGATAATAATAGTAAATATTCAGATTTTAAAGACTTTTTGGGGATTTTCGTTAAACATTTCAGTTTCATTGATAAAATAATAGATGTTACTCAATACCTTTTAATGGTTGCATCGCATCACGTGATCATTGTTAATTAGATGCAGTTTACCGAACCACAAACATATAATCAACTTGTGCGTGATTCAGCAACGTTTAAACACACTTAATTTCAAAAAACACGAATGTAATCCTATGTTAAAAAGGGTTAAATATGTTCAATGGGTTTCTAAGAAATCAGCAAATAAACTGATTAAAACAAAATATTTACAATGAACTATTTATGGACTCGTTAATATTTAAATAAAGTGAAAGTGAAGAGAAAAAAATAAGAAAACCATATAGAATCTTACCTGAAATAATTAACAGGCAGCAAATAAGTCCTTTCGTGCTCAGAGTTCTTACAGTGTGCATTTTCTGGCCTCGTGTTTAACCTTGTTTTTGTCTATATTGTTGTTGTGATGTTGTTGATGTTGTGGGGTGTTTTTTGCAATGTTCCACCACTTCGATGAACTATCTTACTATTTTTTTAACTTCCTATTTTATTTTAAGTTGATATCCACATCCCAAATATTCTCCTATGTGTAATAATGAAAACAGCACACACACACACACACACACACACACACGTACCTAATTTACACTACACTGCTTTAATATTATTCGTGAACCTACAATGCTAGTCTGGTACCCTGCCTAACTCTCGTTACGTAATGAGAGTATACTAAATGCAGTTGTGCAGGGCATCAGACTAGATCAATACTTGTCTTCGTGACGCATTCATTATTAAAGAACATTAACACTTCGAAGTACGTGTGAATTATGTCATCGATCCCGCTGACTGCAGACGACAATTATGATCAGCTTACAACCACAATAAATGATACATTGAATGTCAACTTCCGATTGGTGTCAACTTCCCGTGTAACCCCTAATTAATTCGCAAATGTGGTTTCTGTTCTTTATGCGTGTTTCAGCTTCCATCTATGTATAAATCATGTGCGTTGTCTGCACCAGTATATTAGGCAATGATTTTACAAATATTTATACAAATGTTCGTTTGTATACGTATGTTACTTTGCATTGTGTGTATTATCCTTTCAAGACCAAGTGTTCACTGACGGTATTATGTGTTTTTGATGTATACGTTCTTATCTAAAATGTCCTTGAAACATGAAACAGGATTTCAATCAGGAACGTTCCTGTTTCAACGCACCATTTTTTCTTAAACATGTAGAAATAAAGCGTTTTTGTTAAAATATCGCCAAACATTTGTTTTATACGTACTATGTGCAAATAGTAAAACGTATTTTCATACGATTATGTCTGTGAGACGTATATTCATTGAGAAAGCTTAGAATTTATAAACTGAAATTCTGTTGGATTTTGATATTTGACTATCTGGCTTACCGATAATGATTATAACTACATGTTGTTATTTTTTTTAAAAATCACACATATACACAATGTTCACTAAAAATATAACTCCGATTGTATACTTCTACTTGCACAATACTGTTAGATCCTAAACACAGACGATATACAACTGTCAAAATAAACACAACTGTCAGTGTACGTAAAAAGAAACATGTTATTTAATGTCAGGTTTGATTGTAATTAGCAGTTACAAGGTTGAACAAGGTCAGCAGGCATGAGGCATAACATTCTAGCGTTTTAACAATTACAAAATCACATAAGACCATTATCGGAGTGGCTCCAAGTGTACCAACACATAGCAACACGGGAAATGTCGGTCTGTGGTATCTAAAGTGTAGCTGCGAGATGGTGTGTATATGCCATAGAGCTATGATGCGAGACTTTATAGAATAGGTAGGTATCACTCAGGATAGACCCCATCAAGAGAGGTATTTGAAGACATTCATATTACTTTTTTACATATCTCTGCGTTTTGGAACATTTGGATATTAAAATTTAAATTTGAACGCAAACACTCATATTTTAAACAATTTAGATTAAATTCAGATACACCACAGACCTAATAGCAAATACACAGATCAAATATCAATAAAAAACTGAATTTAGGTCACAATAAACAATTGCTATATTCTCATCCCCTCCCTCCCCGAGTTGCCTTTCGACCACAAATTTCTTTAAAATGACAGTATTTTTGGCTTAAAACTGAAGAATTTTTTTTTTATATATATATCAGCACGAGTTCCTATACCCGCCCCCCCCCCCCCCCCCCACCCACACCCACATGAGAAGATGTTGAAAACATTCAACTGTTTGGCTTAGGTCATAGATTTAAATACGCCCCCCCCCCCCCCCCCCCCACACACACACACACACACACCCTAACATGAGAAGATGTTGAAAACATTCAACTGTTTGGCTTAGGTCATAGATTTAAATACTGTAGGTCTATGCTTGGGCTAATCTCTATATTAAATTACGCACGGCTTCTGTAATGTTCTCAGCGGAATACATGCTTGTTTTACAAGTAACCGGTGTTCATATTCGCTAAAATTGATTTTTTGGAATAAATAAAAAAAAAATGTAACTAGATACCGCTTTTCACACTATTTTCCTATATTATGAACAAAGCAAGTTGAAATATTGACCTAAAAATGATTTAATCAAAAAATTAAACTTACCTGGATTTCAGCTATAAATGTGTGTGTTAGCGGCTGTAAGAGAAAGGGAAGTAACCACTGCGGGGAGTTTTGTATTTGCTTTTTGATGCACGTGAAATATGGAGGAGCACGTGATTAAAAATGTAGGAGGTAAAATACTGGCCAAAATGTTGGAGGTGAAAGACTGGCCATAAGATCGTGTTGTTGTATTGAAATTGCCGTATTGAAATTGGCGCTATGTCATATGCCCATATATTATGTAACTATTACAGCTACAACTTTGAAACTTTATACAGATGTTCTATACATCATAACATGACCAGCATATCAGGTTTCATGACTCTGTGCAGCTTTCTGCAAAAGTTATGCCCTTTTTTTAACTTAGTATATTGGTTAAATTTTCCGTTAAGGTCCACTTTTTAGCCAGTATGTTTTTGGAATAAAATACGACTTATTGTCATCCCTTGGTCGGCGTCTGCGTATTTGGTTAAGTTTTATGTTACGGTGCACTTCTTCCAGTAACTATAACAGATACAGCTTTGAAACTTTGCTTGAGCATGCTATTTCCTGACGCAGGCCATGCAATACTGGCTTCCACCCAGAAAAATATCATGATCAGCCCTACGTGGCACACTTCTATGACAAAAAGCAGTGTCAAACATTCACAAAACCAAACTGTATGATATCTTATCACTACAAACCACTTCTTCCGAATACATGTCCACCTACCCCAGCCATTTGTCATAGTACACATTTCACTGATCATATCAGCTACTTTTTTGATATTCTTTTACATACTTCAAACTACCTCAACATGCTAAAATTCTTCATAACTTTCTAGAAATATATATCTCAAGCCCAGTAATCGACGTCATCAGCAGGGGCACGAGATGATCATCCGTAACGAAGATTTGTCTCGACTCGGTAAGTAAACACACACATTTCAGCACTAATTCTCAGTCCATAAAGATATAATTGTGCCTAAAGTATCGCAATCAATGCTAAAAAGACTCGGTTAATATTCACTTCTGCTAGTACTTAGCGAATTGAGAGCAGAATCAAAGAAAGTTAAAAATGAAAAAAATCCGCTGAGAATCATCTCGCTAAAATAACTTTCTTTGATTCTGCACTCAATTCGCTAAGTATTAGCAGAAGTGAATATTAACCGAGTGTTTTTACCATTGATTGCGATACTTTAGGCATAATCATATCTTTATGGACTGAGAGTTAGAGCTAAAATGCGTGTGTTTACTTACCGAGTCGAGACAAATCTTCGTTACGGATGATCATCTAGTGGACCTGCTGATGACGTCGATAACTGGGCTTGTATCATCAGCAATTAATGCAAACGCTTAAGTATGTTTTGATATCTTAAGTATGTGCCTTTGTCCTCAAGTTACTATTGCATACTGTTGCCATATAATTTTTTATACTTTTTAAAATATTTTTACATTTTTGTTTTATATAATAAAAATTTGCAAATATATACACATGTTTGTTTCCTCTCCTTTTGAAAACATTCTGCGCCGCCCTGATGATTAAATTGTTCAAGCATTGTCATGTTAATATTGTGAGTGTTGAAATGTTCGTGTTTATACGGAAATGAGTGTATGCATACAATTTGTTGGCATTTCAGTGTTTAATTTTTTAAAGGGAGCATTCATTCATGAAACAAGTTCTTTCTTAGAAGATACATGGATCCTACTTTTATGTGAATGTTTTGGCAGCATATGGGCTATTTGTGATTAGAATGTAAGTTAATATTTTAAAATGGGCCTAGATGTGAATGCCAACATTGCATTTAAATTGCAAATCATCCACAACTCAATGCGAAAACCAATGGGCGTGTAACACCTCCAAACAGATTAGATTTACTACTTGATACCAGATATGCCCCTTAGTCAGAACTCAAGATAGATAATGTTTACTAGCTGGTACCAGTTATCCCCCTTCGATAAAAACAAAATGAATGAAGAGCAATCGTGAAAACTCTACCAATCCCGTCATTCTTCGGGATCCCGCCTCGTGTGTATATCGAGCCTCGGTATGTTCAAAATCATGACATTTTGTTAGCCGGATATTCGCAACATCTCGTACACTGCTTCGCAGCATTACTCGAACGTAAATCGAAGGTTTCCATATTGGTTACGTCATAGCGTCTTAGATTCCCGCAAAAACAAATTTTCATCCAAAGTTTGCAATGTCATTCAACCGATTGCTCCCTCAATAGTTTATTTACATGAAGCAGTGATAAAACTTTCATCTATATTGTAAAAAAAACAACATGCAACGGGAATTATATATAACGGCCATATTGTTTCCCTAGCAACAGTGCACTATTGTTTGTGCAGTTGCCTTCCGGCTAATAAAATGTCAAGATTTTGAACATTCCGAAGCTCGATATACATACTGGCGGGATCCCGAAGAATGACGAGATGGCCGAGCGTTCACGATTGTTAACCGGAAGGCAACGGCACATGTAAACAATATGGCCGCTAGCCACTCATGTTGATGTATAAGTGCGTTGAATGTTTGTTTTTTACAAGGTCGGAAGGTTTTAGCACTGCTTTCATGTAAATAAAATATCGGCTGAATGACATTGCAAAATTTGGATGATAACTTTGATTGAATGTAAATTTGTTTTGGCGGGAATCTAAGGAGCGATGACGTAACCAGTATTGAAACCTTCGATTTACATTCGAGTAATACTGCAAAGCAGTGTACGAGATGTTGCGAATGGAATGAAGCTGTGTGGCGAAATTATTTCGTGTCAGCATTTATAGTAAAAGAGAGAGTCAGAGTGTGGCATCTGAGCCAATCAACTAACTTTGCTTTACTGTAGTGACTCTGTCTTGTTTTCGATACAGTATAATTTGTTAGAAACTGTGTATGACTGTTTTGGTCATCAAAGGTCTGCTTTAAGTAAAATCGTAGCCGCTACGCGTAAAAACTAAACTGAATTGTAGTTAAACGGCTAATCATCATCACATATGTTAGTTCGAACCGTCCCAGTGAGAGGGGAATCTACACAGAAGTACGGGAACTACGCCTTACACTTACATAGAAGTACGGGAACTACGCCTTACACTTACACAGAAGTACGGAAATCCATATGGAAGAATCTTCCTCAAACGGGTTATCGATGAGTCGCCAGATTTTTACATGGAGCGTATAGGGGGAAATTTCATTATTATTTAAAATTTGAAATTCTATAGATATGATCGCTTAGGTGCAAACGGTTTCTGAAAATGCAATTTATTATCTTTATTTTGATATAAGTTTCACATTTTTATGTTAAAAGGATCTTGGTCTGTTTTCGAGTTTAAATACACCATCTAGTGTCCTTATATGTTCTATATAAAATTCTTAAAATATGTCGAACATGTGTTTTTTAATTGTAAATATATCGCATAATGACGAAACTGAAGCCTTAGGTGCAAGCGGTTCTAAATAGGTGAAACACTAATCTTTATTTTGATATAGTTTTTTTTTTAATGACACTAGTTATAGATGGTCTGTTTTACAAGCAAAGATAGTGATTTTTTTTAAATTATTAATTGTTGTTGTTGTTGTTGTTGTTTGCGATAATCACATTAAGCAGACGACGCGGAGAAATATATATCATGAAGAGTTATATGCACACATGTTTAATTCACGCAAAAACCCATTTCACATGTATTTCTCTGTCCAATGATGGTATTTCCATTTTAGGCAAAACAGGAGTCAGAACGGAACTTTTGCTATATCAAAAATGATGGTATTTTTAACTTTTAAACAGCTTTTTATAGAATTTCTCACTATTACAATGCGATTTCAATAAAAATACACTTAAAAAAAACTATTTTCAGTTACAGCTTATTAAAAGTTTGTTTATAATAACGTATTTCATGTAAATATTAAACTGATTTTTTAAAAATGTGTTTTGCTTAAATTTACTAAAGTGCATGTATAGTTTCACTCCATAAGGTCACTATAGATACATAATGATTCCCAATGTTTTATGGCCCCCATAAAGTGTGCAAGTGAGACTGCCGACACACTAAATTACATTACGCCCGAGGCGGCTTTATCGATATCTGCGGGAGATAAATCAGTACTAAACTATCACCAAGAATTACATTTCGTGAAATTATTGTTTTTTTCAGTCGATTTCGATTTGAGGAAGATTCTTCCGTATGTACGCCTTACACTTACACAGAACTACGGGAACTACGCCTTACACTTACACAGAACTACGGGAACTACGCTTTACACTTTCACAGAAGAACGGGAACTACGCCTTACACTTACACAGAAATACTGGAACTACGCCTTACACTTTCACAGAAGTACGGAAACTACGCCTTACACTTACACAGAAGTACGGGAACTACGCCTTACACTTACACAGAAGTATGGGAACTACGCCTAACACTTTCATAGAAGTACGGGAACTACGCCTTACACTTGCGTACGGGAACTACGCCTTACACTTACACTTACGTACGGGAACTACGCCTTACACTTACACAGAAATACGGGAACTACGCCTTACACTTACACAGAAGTATGGGAACTACGCCTTACACTTTCATAGAAGTACGGGAACTACGCCTTACATTTGCGTACGGGAACTACGCCTTACACTTACACTTACGTACGGGAACTACGCCTTACACTTACACAGAAGTACGGGAACTACGCCTTACACTTACACAGAAGTACGGGAACTACGCCTTACACTTACGTACGGGAACTACTCCTTACACTTACACAGAAGTACGGAAACTACGCCTTACACTTACACAGAAGTATGGAAACTACGCCTTACACTTACACAGAAGTACGGGATTTACATAGAAGTATGGGAACTACTATCGATAGATTCCTATGGTGTTGGAGGAAAGACTCGAAGACACAGGACATCATGGTTTACGGACGACGATAACGGCAGTGTCTTGCATAAGAATCCCAGTGGCGTCGGTGAGGCTCGAACCCGGAATCGACGGATTTAGAGTCTACCTTGTATCCATTGAACCACCGCTTACTTACTGGTAAATAGGTGGATAAAGGTAATAGTTCCATGGAATATGTGGGTAATTTTGGCACTATTCTTTATTTGTATATGCATAACAGAAAATGGAATGTGTGGGTAATTTTGGCACTATTCATTATTTTTTGCATAACAGAAAGAAGGGCTTGTCCGTAATATTGTTTCATTACTTTCAAATAGTCTCGTTTACTATCGTGTGACCGTGTGATATTGCACGTTAATTTAGTAAGGCTCCATTGCGCGTTGTTCAGGTGCTACTTTCAAATATAAACGAACTGAAACTCCCAAAGTGTCAGATATTATGGTGAAAGCAAAATATTGTCTCTTCGGACAAAACAAAATGGTTGTGTTGTTGGGCTCGTCTACTGAATTTAACACTTACGAGTGATACGAAATCTTCATAAAAATAGATTCAACTCTACTTGACCCTATTTTTCGGGGCGCTTGTTTCTCTGCAAAAGCTTGAGCAATTTAACTAATAAGTAATTCAATTATATATCAGTAGAAATGGTATTTTTAGTGGTAAATAAATATATCTTATTTTTGAAAATTGGTTGAGAAATAAATATTTTACAGCCCAAATGAGTTTTTGATGGTGCCTTTCCCATGTAAATTCCTTGTTGATGGGACAGCAGAAAATTAAGAAATTTCATATAACTTCAGTAAGCCATCATATTTTGCAATAAAGCTTTCAGGGTGTCTTAATTTACGAATACCCAACAATTTAAAAACATTTCCAGATAAAAATTCTGAAAATAAGCATTTTTCGAATTTTTCATGCAGCAGAATTTTACATTGAAAATACCCAACCAAAAACAGCTTTCGCGCATAATTGTTTTATTTCTCAACAGATTTTGAAAAGTAAGGTATTTTTATTTACCACTAAAAATGTCTGTTTCACTGATATACAGCTTATTTAGGTACGAATGTATTTTGTCTGAAAAGTTCAAAAAACCTTTGGCTGAAACAAGCGCCCCAAACAATAAAACAACTCTTAGTCTAGAGTAAACTCGGACCCGGGCCATGTCGGCACGGGTCAACTCGGACCAGCTCAACCTGAGTCGACTTGACCCGGGGCATTCAGAATAGGTTTACGTTAACTTTTCAAATCACTACGTTAGAACATTTCACCCCAAAGTAATTATCAGCACAAATGAAAATGAACTACAACATAAGAATGCAGTCTAGTGCTATAAAGAAGAACACATTTATACGGTGTACTGTTAGGGCCATGTTACCATCGCATCTTACCACCGACCATCGCATCTTACCATCGACCATCGCATATTACCATCGCATCTTACCATCGACCATCGCATCTTACCATCGCATCTTACCATCGAACATCGACCTAGACTTTTTTCTACGGTAATCGTGAGATCTTGATCAGCATGAGAATTGATAAGTCGATGGTCGATGGTCGATGGTCGATGGTAAGATGCGATGGTCGATGGTAAGATGCGATGGTCGATGGTAAGATGCGATTGTTAGATGCGATGGTCGATGGTTAGATGCGATGGTCGATGGTAAGATGCGATGGTCGATGGTAAGATGCGATGGTAACATGGCCCTAACAGTACACCGTACAATTACAATGAAAACCATTAATCAAACAATGTATATCGATCGAGTATAATGTGTACATCAACATCTAGCTGGTTTGATATGCAACCTAGCCGTACGCCTTGCTGAGTTCTAAGTCATATTACGCCTTGCTAATGCAATAACCTCTATTGTTCGGGCCATTGTTTCAGCCAAAAGATTTTTGGACTTTTGGAACAAAATTCAACTTTGAACTAAAAAAGTTGTATATCAGTGAAACAGACATTTAGTGGTAGATAAAAAATACCTTACTTTTCAAAATCGGTTGAGAATTAAAAAAATGTACATACGAACGTTGTTTTTAATAGGGTATTTTCAATGCAAAATTCTGCTGCATCAAAAATTAGAAAAAAATAATAATTGAGAATTGTTATCCAAAAGTGGGTTTAATGTGTTGGACAAACCAATAAAAGACATCCTGAAAGTTTTATAGCAAGCAATGTAGGCTAACTGAAGTTATTTTAGATTTTTTAATAATATTCAGCTGTCCCAGCAACAAGGTATTTACATGGGAAAAGCACCATCAAAAAAGCGTTTTTGGTGTAAAATAGTTATTTCTAAACCGATTTTCAAAACTAAGATATTTTAGTTTCAACTAAAAAAGCCAGTTTCAATGATATATTATTTATGTACGTAATTTTAAAATTATTCTTGTTATTACTAATAAATCTTTGGCTGAAACAACCGCCCCGAACAATAATATTAAAATTAGTACAAAAAGCTCTGTGTATGTTTTCGAATGAATTTATTATTTGTTAGTTAACAGCAATAAATTGTTAGATATGTAAATATGCAAATAAAAGTAATAACATTTATCACAGACCACGTGGTATAATACTCTAACAGTTAATTATATTATGTATAAATTATAAATGCAAGTAAAAAGCAGATCGACAATTAAAGGGAAACACGGCAATCTTGAAGTGTTTGAAATGGGTGTCTTGACTTATATATCCAGGATCATATTTACTTTTAACCTGGTTGCATTTAAATAAATAAAAAATTAAGTATTCACTTTTTCGTCATATTTTACTTTAAGTTTTAATATATTATTGGTGCAATAATATCAAAATTGAATAAAACGCACATACAATTTGCTTATTACTATTCTTATAATTAATGTTACTGATTAAACAAATGTAAGTTATCCAGATAATCAAGCGGGACGCCGTGAGTTTTAAAAAAATCAAGATTACCGTGTGTCCCTTTAAAGACAAGATACCAAGAGTTCAACGCAACAATGTTGTATCTTCTTCTGCATGTATATAACGTTACAGCAGTGTTGCGTTGAAACATCGGTATATACACAATGTATATAGTTGACACAAAATCAGTTCTCGATACAAGAGTACAAGAAATATGATAAATCATGACTTATGTCGATAAATAGTAAAGGTTATCTGTAGGTGTTTGTTTGAAAGAATCGTCCAAAACTCATGGGGGAAAATCCATTTTGTTAAGATTACACGACAAACACTCGTTTAAAATCTAACAGAGTGCATTACATTATTTCTATATAAATGATCAATTTATATTCAATAACCGAAATAAATAAACACGAAAACGAACGAAAACGAAAAGGTTATTCTTGATGCGGTTATTATAGAATAAGAAAGATAACTTCGTCGAACCTGAATTTCGAAAATACTTTGATATTTTTTCCTGTTTCGTAAATTAGATGTTACTATTTCGAAATCGTAACAATCTTGGAAACATGAATGGCCTATCAACTGTTTAGTTTATATAAACGTGTATGTGAAAAAAACTCGTAATTTAGTATAAGCATTTGAACAGCAGTTTTTTTCGTCCTAGGGACAATAACAGAAACGGGTTTGCTTTCTGAGTTAAGAGAAACTTCAAAACTCGTCAAAATATAGTAATTGACACTTACTTACTAAATTGATTAAATAAGCGATGTTCATTTGAACATGTTATATTGACTGGTGTAGTGTACACATGGACATCTGACGATTCTGTTTGTTTGTTTGTTTGTTTGTTTGGTGTTTAACGTCATTTTAACGTCATTTTAACATATATTAGGCCATACATGACCGTCGATTATTTTTTGTGACAGAGGCAAACCACTCCATTTCACCTAGGTAGAACCATTTTTTATACCTCCCGCCATCCATAAAAATCGACACTTTCTCATTTGACAAATGGAGCTCCCAGTGGGATTCGAACCCGCAGCGGTGAGAGGCGAGAAAGCTGTAGACGCAGCGTCTTTACTATCACGGCCACGGAAGCCATTCTGTATTTAAAAGCCATATAACACGAAATTCGGAGTAATTGGTTCTGTGTCTACGCACCAGTATATTACACGAAGTTCGGAGTAATTGGTTCTGTGTCTACGCACCAGTATATTACACGAAGTTCGGAGTAATTGGTTAGGTGTCTACGCACCAGTATATTACACGAAGTTCGGAGTAATTGGTTCAGTGTCTACGCACCAGTATATTACACGAAGTTCGGAGTAATTGGTTAGGTGTCTACGCACCAGTCTATTACACGAAGTTCGGAGTAATTGGTTCAGTGTCTACGCACCAGTCTATTACACGAAGTTCGGAGTTATTGGTTCAGTGTCTACGCATCAGTCTATTACACGAAGTTCGGAGTAATTGGTTCAATGTCTACGTACCAGTCTAGTAAACGAAGTTCGGAGTAATTGAATCAGTTCCAACTTTAAACCTAAGATAAATTGTAATTAATCAATTGTAAATCGTATTAAACTACTAAAATATGCAACAAATGGAATTTATAAAATGATAGAAACACAAAGCAAAATTCAAAAGTAAATTGTTAAACGAAATTAAGTATAGCTTATGAGCATTCGCATCATTCAATTTACTAATACGTGGTAAACTAATACTACATTTTCCCCATTTCTTTCACATAATTAAACGTTTCTCAAGAGTGAATGGCTTTGCTGACAAGGTTAAAAAACTAACCCGCCAAATAACGGCAAAACTCTGCCCAGGTGTTCAGTTCATATAATATGTATATGTGCCGATTAAAGGGTAAATTCACGGTTTATTAAAAAAAAAAAAAAAAAAAAAAAATACGTGCTTCAATGACAATTATGCCCAAAATGAATTACGAGTTTGTAACTCTTAATTTGCACTCCAGTTCTAGGGTTTGGCATGGCTGATTAAAGCGGTTCATATTGTGTTTATAGAGGTTGGATTCTCAAAATATGTAAGTTAGATATATATTACTCGTAGTCGTTAGGTTAATAAACGGTGTACGTATACTGAAAGGAAAAAGAAACGCGACACGGGAATTTCCGCTATATATGGTATATGCCTCACACTTAATTCCATATATATTCCAGGAAATCCCAAGATGTCTTTTAAAAAAAATAGAGAAAGGACACAACTGTGATGTTGTAGACGTTTTAATCACAGTACACTATGTAACAAGAAAGTCATAAATGTTGAAGTTCCTCTTTGAAAAATTGAGCCAATTCAGTTCTGTATTTAACGTGAAGAGTTGTTTGCAAAATGTTGCATCCCAAGTTTGCGCCAAACGCGTACTCTGTCAATAATGAAACTTTGCAGGAATACTATTTGCTGTGTAACGTGTTGTTTTAGTCTTTTTCCGAAAGGAAAGATCTTACGTAGCTATGTACCATTCGATTAACAGCAGGATATTGTACCTACGATATATAGCGGAAATTACCGTGTCACGTTTCTTTTTCCCTTCAGTATATGTTGTAACAGTTGACTGGTGTTGGCGGGATAGTTACTTTAAGCTTATGATCTTATATATGATCTTATGTCGAGCAGTCCAAGTAAAACCTGAACATAATAGTAGCACTTTTATCCAAAACACTCTTCATATACAAACTTAAAATGTTGTGCAACGTTTGCTTTTATACGGATTACCAAAGTTAACCATGCAGGTGGTAATTCCTAGACCCACTGTGCATTTTAACTCCTTTTTAAAATGCACTATACATGCTTAAAGCAAACTAAGTTGATATAATTTAATATCCAGAGATATTGGTTTTTGATCGACTGATTCGACGATCATGCCTCGATACGTCATTGAAACTGTGACGTAGGTTGGTGACCTCACGCCTCAATGTCGACGTAGTCAGGCTCATCGCCATTCGTACTTGCATTAGCCACGGCTTCTCTTTAAACGTGTTTGCAATAGCCAGTGACTTCACCGCTCTATCTCGTGCATCGGTGCCTTGATAATTTGCTACCATGTTCATCATAGGGATGACTAAGTCATCCTCTCGAACGCCATTGTGATAGAAAAATGGCCGCAAATCATTTTCCGAACTTACCACCGGAAGTGAAACAGCTCCTTCCGAGGTGGATTTGTTTCCTTGCTGAACCAGCATGGCGGAAGTTACCTTCTTCCTCTTTTTACTGGCTTTTGACATCGCCGTTGTTGCTCTTTCGTTCGTTTTGTCCGACTTGGCAGAAGTAACGCTAGATCTATCTTTCTCTTTCATTGTATCGACGCTGCTGTTGGCCCTAAATTTCATATTCGGCATTGAATGACTAAGATTTGACTTGGACCCATGATTTGTCGATGGTCCCGTGCGGATGTATTTTCTGCCTTTCTCGGCTACCACATTTATTTTTTCTGCAGGTTCCATTTCCTCGTTTTCGTCCAGATTACCTAGAGCTACTGAGGGCTGTGATTGAGACAATATATTGTTAATTCTGGCCTTCTCCATGATGGGCGGTAGTTTGATCGATTCCCTGCCGTTATGTGCGCCTGGTTGGGCGATGTCACGTGACTCTGCGTCTGGCGAATCTGATTGTTCATTTCCGTCGGTCTTATCCCCTCCCTTTATTACATTCTTCAATCCAGCACCTAGCATGGTGCTTACACTTCCCCTTCCCACCATCTTGCCCCATTTCGTGTTCTGCCTGAATTTCGGTCCATATGTGGTAACCGCTGTTAAATGCTTGAAATACGATTCCGGGTCTTCACTTGACGCGCTGCTGTCCGCCATGGAACTGTTCTCATTTGCTTGCCTTTTTCTATCTCGCACACTTTGTGTTTGTTTTGCTTTCCCATTCATTGGACTTTGTGAAAATCCATCCACTATTACACCATGGCTAACAAGTGGACCTGTATTAAAAGATCTTCTCTTTAATGACGATTTATTTGGACCGAACTTCATAAAGGCTCGTTCTTTGCATCTGTCACACCACAGTTTGATTCTTCTGAATGTCTGCAGTGTCATCGATTGCATTCTTGTCACAGGAACTCGAACCCATTGTTTCGTCAGCAGGAATGACGCGCATGGCTTTTGTGCCTTCCTTAAAGAAAGATTTAGGGGTGTGAGGTTATGTCCATCTCTAGCCATTGAGCACGTAATGTCCGTATTTACGAATAGTCTGAGAACGCCCAGTTGTCCAAACTCAGCCGCCTCGTGCACGGCGGTTCGCTTGGTTTCAATATGTGACAGCTCATGACACCACTGCCGAGTCGGATGCTCTCCGATGGGTTCGTCAGGTCTAATCCCGTTACGAATACATGTTCTCGCGAGATCTACACACCCATAATGGGCGCTGATATACATTGCCACTTTTAATTGAAACCTCGAAGCAATCTCATCTTGGACAATTAGAGGCATTACGCTAGGAGTCAAGCCTAAAATACTGTAGTTAATCAGTTCAGTCCAACCATCCCAGTTTTCCATATACACTGTATTTCCACATTCAACATTATAGTCGAACAGAATGTGCCTATCATATAGCTCGAAACCATCACGAGTCACGATTCTAAAAATGGAAACCGGAAGTCCGGTCTTTTTAGAGACGATTGTTCGAAGATCGTCCACTAGCATCTTTTCAACGTTGTAATCGTCCATAATTTCAATTAGTTCATTGCTATGGGAACATTTCACGAACAGAACTGGCTTAACCTCCTCCTTCATGCAAACCTTTAGAGTGGACCCGGGAATGATTCCAAGGTCCGTGAAAATCCAGTGGTCCCCGAGATCGGAGCCGGCGTATGACATCACCAGTATCTTCTTGTCCTGTTTCACCAGATCGTCAAAGTATATGTTCAGTTTTATCTGTAAAATAAACGAAAAAAGAAGATGCATAAGCAGTTCTTAAAGATATAGAGATTATTTAACTGCTGGAATCGAGATGGTAGACGTGTGATTCTTTTCACGAACAAGCGCATGGGAGTGAGTGAAAAAACAAAACGCGTCAACCATCGAGTGAAGGATTTCTCTGTAATCGATGCCACAGTTTAATAATCTATTTATTACATTTTCAATCAGTTTATGTATGATTTCAACCGAAATTAATCGCTTAATTGAACGTTATCGGCTGATGAGGGCGACGTCAGAAACCTTGTAATGACGTCATGACTCAACGCCACAGTTTATGTTTTGTGTTCGGAGTTAGTTATTAATATTTAGCGATTATGAATATTCTTTCACTGAGAAATCCCAATCTTTCACCAAAAGAAATGTAGTAAATCTTTATAAACATGCATACACACAATTTTATCCCACAACATCCCTCTTGTTATACATTCGGCACCACGGAACGATATTTGGCAACAATTGTAATAGTTTAATAATTAAAATTTTGGCTAGAGTGATTTTCCTTTGCCTTAAATCGTTATTTTTTTTTATTTATTTTTTTTATTATTTTTTTTTTGTAAGAAAAAGTATGTCTTATCTAACCTCTATCGGTTATAATAAATACTGATAAATGTGATCCTTTGGGAGCAACAAACACAATTAAGAGAATAAAGCAGCAGACTCGGTTTTATTTAGTCTGTTCATGAGAAGTAATGAAAGAAGCAACAACTCTCACGCTCCCTAGCACCGGCTTAAGCGGTATTCTACTTCAAAGCCACCTATATCGGGCTCGTTGGTCCCAACGGACCAGTAAAAATAACACTACTGATTCGTAGCACGGGGAGACTTTTTACAGCCGCTTATTACAACAGCGTGAAAAGATTTTGCGAAAATATAAAACACGATTTACCACGTGTCCCTTTAAACACAATACGTTAATACGTGACCCCTACCGTCACACCCATCTCACCCCCACCCCCAACACCCCAATACACACACACCAAACGAGATGGAGGCTGCGTTTTGGTATAGATAAATGTTCAATTAAGGTGGGATCCTGCGATGTTTTAATTCTCCTTTGTTATCACTAGTTTTAAATTCCAAATTATGTACAGGATAAGAGTAAGTGTATTGCGTGTATTGCATTGTTTCGATGCTTATAACACCGGGGATTATAAGAATCTTTCATGGGTATCCGGTGAAGATAGGGAATTCCAACAAGAGGTATACGTGTTTTTATCGGAACCGAGGCTCTGCCGAGGTTCCAATTAAAACACTTATACCGAGGGTTGGAATTCCCTATCTGAACAGAATACCCATGATATATTCTTTTTCTCGCATATCAGAGACATGTTGCGCGTTGACGCCGCCAACTACTAACGTTATTCATGTTTTCCGGCATACCGGATGTTGGCGCGCGTGAATTTTATCTCGACCCTAGGGTGCGACGGAAATATCTAGCCCTGGTAAAATGACGGATATTCTTGTCCGGTATGCAAGAAAACAATGTATCTAATCGTTGTTGTGCAGTATACCTTACATTGTACCTATCTCTTTATACTTTACAGGTAGGTTGCTTTGGGGAGGGGGAAGCTCGAGATATCTCAAAGAATAAAGCTGCCAGCAATCTTCAGTCTTGGTCATCGTAGTTCACAACATACCGATGTGTATTTCTACCCTTATTTTGAAAAAAATAGTAGAAGGACATTTAAATATGATCAAGTAACCTAATACAGAATAGCCACAACTTATTAAACCGCGGCAATGGCTTATTGGTGATCGTCCTCTCCGCATGTGGGAGAACGTGGGTTTGAGTCCCGGCCAGGTTGTAGCAATGGCAATAATGGCTCCATTGCTTGACGTTCAGTATATAAAGGGTAGTGCCAGGACTGGTCATCCCAGGGTCAGAATAATGTGACTGAGTTGGGTATCATAAAATGTGTCTACTGGGTGGTATTTCAGTATGGCAGCCAGCATTATAACGTAAAGCACTGAGCTCACCGCTACACGTATTGATAAAACCGAGACAACCTACGGTAACTACTATACATACACTGAACAAAATTGCTAAGTATCAACTTTTGTATCTTAACTAATTTTCTTATTTTAAATATATTTTAGAATAGATATATGATAAGTATTTTGTTTTGACCCATAGTTTGTAAAACATTTATTTTTTGTTTAAATTGTTACATCTTTTGGGAGTTATCCTCCCTTTATATGAAAACATGAAATGTACTGATAAAACACATAACATGAGTCAGAGATCGCTTAAAGATATAAAATGCTTAAAATTGTTATGAAATAATAGAAAAAAACATAAAAAATTTAACCATTTATCGCAGATTTTCCGTCTATAAAAAAAATAAATATGGATAATCTTAAATTACCTCCCTGTACATTGAATATTGTTTGAAAATCAAATAACTGTAATTCAGCGTTAACATTAAATATTTCGAAAATTTCTTTTGCAAACGCATTTGTAGTGGTAATGCTAGTAAAACGTGATGTCAAAATAATTTTAACTGGCATATTTTAGAATTAGGAACATCGAAAGCCTCACTAATTCGAAGTACTTAATAAAATCCAATAGATCTATACCCAATTGTATAAGTGTTATAACTTATTTCTAAAAAAAAAACATTCACTTAAAAGTTTTAAAATATGTTCATGCAATCAAAGCAGACGATTTACACTCGTTATTTTGCAGTTTAACCGTATCTCTAATCAAGCTCAAAATACACAAAACAATGAGAATATTATTGACATATTCTTAGGTTGATACTTAGCAATTTGGTTTAGTATATACTGCATTATTAAGTATTGTCATACTGCAAAGAAAATTCTCAGGATTTCATTGGCCAATGCGCCGTAGAGTGTCGTCTACGTCTCGAGACGTGAACATAGGACGAATTCCCCGTAGGTACCCCATTACTCAAATACACAAAAACAAAATGGCGACGATAACGTTGCCGATTCGTTTTGGAAACGGCCGATTGTTTCCTTCCTATCGATTTTCTACGCTTTCCGCTGTGTGTAAAAGTCTGAAATAATCGTAAGTGTATTTTTTTTTTGGCAATTTTACAGATAATAAAACATTAACATTGTGGCAAAATACGTTTATTTTATTAAAAAATCCGCCAAATTTAACGATGTTAGAGCGATGACGAAAGTAAACAACGTCTAGTTAGAGGCACGTTACGGGGTAATTGGCGCAATAAAAATGAAATCGTGCTTTTGGCTGTTTTTTTCTTAAATAAATGGTTACAACTTTGAAGTTTGACAAATTCGTTATTAGGATTCTTGACAGGGAACATGGGCCTGGATGTTCCTTGCCTGGAAATATATATTCCCCCTCGCCTAACGGAATGTGAGCCCATGTCCCCTGTCAAGAATCCTAATAACTAATAATATAATCACATGGATATGTCAAACATAATTAGTCGGCAAACATTGCAGATTAATCAAGCTTGGCGGCTTTTCTGATTATCAGTTTTTAACTGTATTATAGTGTAGTATAATTCATTTAATACGATTTAAAATACGGATTAATAACTTAATATAAAATCTGAAAAGACTATACAGTCCCATTTCCTTCTGTTTTCTTTAGTTTAAACATATTTTATTCATTGTATTTACAAGTTAAGCATATATACAATAACAACAAATAAAGGATTGGAACGGAAGCGTAATGCTTATTAAGTTCCTTTCCTTACCATGTTTATATGTAACACTAGAATGGCAGATTTATTATACATTACTCAAGAAGAGAAAATAGAAACATAATATTTCTTATACAATGGAAAATGTTATCAAGATTTAGAAAGAAAAGTACGTTTGAAAGCTAAGAAAAACGCACTCACAAACGATAATAAAATTGATATATTGAATAATACTACTACTATATAAAAAAAAAAAAAGTGTAAGGGAAATATGAGCGGCGACAATGGGTAGGGGCGAACCATCCGTACTAGCAGCATCTAACTTATTCATTTACTGATTTTGATAAGTAATGTCAGTTTAAAATCGTTTGCTTTTTAATATAAAATTTGTTTTCTTTCAAGTGCTATGATTAATGTATACGAAATGCAGTACTGTTTTACTTGCTGTAAGGGAATAAGAGATTTATTTTTAATTATTAAAATATGCTGTAAAGATTCTTCCATGAATAACTTTAGCAAAGAGAGAGATAATACTCAGAAGACATCTGCGTTTTATTGTTTATTAGCAAGAGCTGCTTGAACCAGTGAACTAATAATTTAGTTCTTTTTTCACTGTTTGAACCTTAATAAAAGAGATCACAAATCGCCATGATTAACAATTTGAAAACAAAAACACACTTTTAAAAAGTAATAAAAGAAAAAAAGTTGTAAAACATAAATTGTGTATATTATAAGTATCTTAACAATACAAACAAGTATGTGAGTGGAATAACTAACAAATAAAATAAAATCTTATATGTTACTGCTTTAATAACTGGGTCATTTTCAAAAACAATGGAGAGATAGCTGTCCGTGGCAATTTTCTCTTTTCATCTAGTTTACATTACGTATTTTTCTTATTTGATATATATAGGCATATATACTGAAAGGAGAAAGAAACGCGACACGCTTTAGACCTGGCTGTCAAAAATCTCTTTTTGACCCAATGCAAAGGCTTTATGGCCGATAATGAAAAGAAAATGTCATTCTGGTTAAGCCTAGTTACATCACAGTTAAAGGAGGAACCGCATACTTGTAATGGGGGTCTAATGGGGGTCTAAGGTTTTATTGAATTAAAGATTTAATAACTGACAAATGCTGATTAGTTCTGTTCTTAAGGGTCAAAACATAATGAATGAACCTAAATTTATTATTTTAGTTAACTCCTTATTTATAAGGAAAATCCTTCTGCACATTAGTTTGTGCTACCCTAGTTTACGCACCAGGGTTAATTTAAAGGGGTTGATGCACTATTTTCAAACAATGTTTATTTTAAAGGGCTCTGAAAAACTTGAAAAAAACTGAAAGAATTGTCGAAATGCCATGAAAGACAAAAGAGATATGAACATGTGCAAAGAAACATAAATGGAGGCGGCCATCTTGGAACGTTGACGTCATCGCGCCTTTTACCATATATGTCATATTGACAAAATGTCTTTTAAAGCAAATGAAAAATAAGCAGACAATTTATACATTTTACATTTGTATATTTATTTTTAATCAATTTGCAGTGATTTTCTTTGCTTTAAAATACATTTTGCCAACATGCCATATATGGTATATAGGCGCGATGACGTCATCGTTCCAAGATGGCCGCTCGATATATGTTCTTCACAAATTCTAAATAGGTCATATCTCCCTTACTTTTCATGGTATTTTGATAATTCTTTCAGCTTTTTATGCAAGTATTTCAGAGCTCTTTTACATAAATCTTGTTTGATAATAGTGCATCAACCCGCCTTTTTTTTAAGCCCGACTTCATTCAAAATAAATTTAAATTAATTTAAATGTTAGACCTGAACAACACGTAGCTAAAACAATATGATGTTTGATATGACATAAACTGGAACACGTTTTAAATGCTCAGAGACACTGTGTGTGTTATATAATAAATCATTATAACCACGCTAATACCAACCTGGATCTGCTTTTTTACCTCCCCCACCGTAGAACCTAGTGGAACATCTATGGCGACTCTTTCGCCTTCGTGCACTCCGAATATCAACATGCTTGCTTCGTCTAATTTGCATCTGGGTATAGACATACAACGCTCTCTGAACCCGTTTGTACCTCTTCCGGTTCCGGTTTTTACCGTGCGGCTCTCTTACACAATAGAAGTTTTAGTTTCAGAGAACAAACTTGCGTTTAGCTTTTTTAGGTGAATAAGTATATCCGATAAAAATGTCCTTGTCCCTTTACGAATTAATGCAATATCCTGACAATGTCTAGCCTTTATCTCCCTCACGGCAACAGTTGAAACCTGAAAAAATATATAATATGTTGTTTATTATTTTATTTTACTTTTCGTATTGTTTGACAGCAATAAGCATTTTACTAACGTATTGTATCTGATAGAACGTACATGTATTTGATAGAAAGTACATATTTTGATAGAAACTGCATGCATTTGATAGAAAGTGCATGTATTTGATAAAAAGTGCATGTTTTGATAGAAAGCGCATGTTTTTGATAGAAACTGCATGTATTTGATAGAAAGTGCATGTATTTGATAAAAAGTGCATGTTTTTGATAGAAAGTGCATGTATTTTTACGCTTCGAAATGTTTAACACCGTAATTCAGGTGGCGGAGGGACTATGTACCTTAGAATTACACACACACACAAACGCACGCACGCACGCACACTCACACACACACACACACACACAACAATGCATAACCTTAGATACAAACACATACAATTCAACTAATCATATTCGAAACCAGGTCTTGGAAAGTAGAAGTTTAAAATTTAAGAAAGGAAGTCAAATTCCAAATAATTAAAAAAATTACATTCACAGAAAAGTTATTGTTCAATAAACAAAAAAGCATGTTATGGTAAAAGTACACCAAACCTTGCAAACTTTATCGATATTATATCCTTTTATAATATACCTGAATATATAACCAAATCAAATAAAACACACGAACACGTTCAACTTTACAAAGAACTGAATAAAAGCGTTAGTAATGTAAAATACATAGAGATAATCGCGTCAAACATTTACCTTTAAAAATGGTATTAACATGTGTATTTGTGCATATATGTGCAAAACATAAATCCCTCTTAGAAAGTAATATTATCATAAGAGTATATACGATTAAAGCCAGAGATTACAAACTGTCTGATCGTCACAAGATAGGTTTTATAGTTGATCAAGATTGGCTTAAGTAAATGTCCGCTTGTCTTTAAAACCGGTATGGTAGTATCACATAAATAATTATTGTTTTAGTAAGATTTTTCTTATTGCCATTAACCTTGGAGTAAAATGTCGTTCGACTGAATGTGCACACTACTTTTCCGCGACAATTGTGTTTTCTTTGTTAAAAGGACAAACGTAAAGAACATTGTACGCAATAATCATTAGAAGAAGTAAAAAGACTCTTCATTACGTGGTCCGAGTATAAATTGTCATACCCCATCCAACCCATTCTCCAAGAAGCGAAAACGGGGCTGGCTGGGGTATGAAATAAAACTTTAATTTCAGCTTAACATGTTTGCATATTATAAAATTAAAACATTTATTAGGTAATTTTAAACAGATTATCACATTTCTTTCAGTAAAAAATGTTTTTAAATGTGTTTTATTATGAAAATATTGTTATAAAATCCTGCTAATATAAGCTATCACATCGCTTAATGGAATTAAGGCGGGAGGGACCACGTAATGTATTTCAAACTGTCCAAGGTTGGCAGTATGGTTGATACATATTGTGACACCTTAACTATGCCACAGTCGGATGTTCGTTCTTATTTTTTGCATTTCATGCTTTTCACGTTTTGCTTCTCAATTTACATTATTTATTGTAACAAAACATTTTTCATTAATATTAAACAACTTAATGGAAAATTAATTTATTACGGGAAAGCAAGACCTGGACTAAAACCAATATTTAGATGGTACATACATATTTTATCTTTAAAAATATAAAATAAAATAACACCAACAAATTTAATAATTACACTTTATATGAACTTGTAATTCTCGTTTTTATTTGCTTCTAATTTTTTAAAAATCCCACAAAACAAAACTATCGAAGATGCAGTTTATTAATTACTGCTCATTTCCTACTGCTTCGCTGACAAGAGATTAAAAATTAAAAACATAATTAAAAACAAATGTAATAATAATAACAATATACCTGAGCTTGTAATTCCCATTTTGATTTGTTTTTAATTTAAAAAAAAAATATATCCCACGGAACAAAACTATCGAAGATGTATTTTCTTTATTACGTCTCCGTGTGTGCTGCTTCGTTGACAAGAGATTAAACTGTAACAGTGTGTATCTAATGGTATAATTTAATCAATGCGGTAAAGGGATTAAAAGTCACCGAGGTTTAAAATGTTGGCCTACACACACGTAAATTAATACCATTTATATCAACTTGAATTCATACCCTTATATTTAAAGTAAACGCTTCGCGTCACCACGCTTTGTGCCAAATGTATACGGTACCGGCATTAACAACCCATATGTGTTCGAAAGCTCCGTATCTGTTGGTTGAACAGGATTCAACGGGAATATCCCGACTTTTAAACTCTACTGTGATATATCTGCGAAAGTGCGGACTTGTTTTTCGCTATTACGACCTCTTTTCGCTCAATGGAGCCTCTGTCATTTGGGCTCCATTGAACATGCAAATATAAAAGAAACACATATTATTATGACAATCACCAATAGTTGTTTTGTTGTTGTTTTTTTTTACTTATTTACTTTCACATTTAGGAAATTAGATTCTCTTTGAACCACTGTGGGAATCTGAAATACGGAGGTGCTTCCGGATATTTCAATTAGTCATGCCTCCTTTGACATTTTCTTAATAAACAACTGTCTAAAATTTTCATTCAAAATGTGAACCGCTCGTTAAATAACTCCACAACATTTTTTCTTCAATTTTTCAATGTTTCTTTTAAAGGGACACACGGCAATCTTGAAGTGTTTGAAATGGGTATGAAATCGTATCTCGATTTATATATCCAGTATCATTTTTACTTTTACCCCGGTTACATTTAAATAAATCAAATTTTAAGTATTCACTATACCATAAATTTTAATATTTTAATGTTTCAATAATATCAAAAATTAATAATATGCAAAAACAAATTGCTTAATACTATTCTAATGACTGAACACATGCAAGTGATGCAGAAAAACTAGCGGGACGCCGTGAGTTTTAAAAAATATATATTTGCCGTGTGTCCCTTTAAGTATCCATCGACCTTTGTGCGGATTAGTTTGGTATTCAAATTATCAAACTACCTTAAGTAGTCATATTACTGCCAAATGTTATCCAATTATACAATCTTGACTATTGTTAAAGGCAGATATTTTATATCTTTAACTTCAATGCCAGATCTAATATCCAAAATAGTTCAGTTTGGATGAGCCATCAAAGTTTAATTCACGTGGTAGCGATTTGTATAGCGTGATTAAAGATTAAAACAGCACCAAAATAAAATGATACGTTATAGGCAAGTTTTATCGGTGGCAATATGATCTAAATGTATCTGTTAGAGCATGGTTTTCAATGAACGGCACATGGGGATTAGAGGTAACCGTACCAGACAATATACACAAACAATTGTTTTAATGGTAAACAGAGCATTACAACTATCAATAAATGAGCGCTGTGGTCTAGTGGTAGAGCGTTGGACCCATGATCCAAACGTCGTGGGTTCGATACCCGCCATAACCATATGCGTTGTGTCCCTGAGCAAGACATCTGCATTGCTTAGTACTGTTTCTACCCAGAAAGTCAGTCAAGAAGTACCTTAGAAGCGAAAAACTTACAACAGGTATAGAATACTGTAAATAAATACTGATAAAGGTGATCCTTTGGGAGCAACAAACAAAATTAAGAGAATAAAGCAGCAGACTCGGTTTTATCGAGTCTGTTCATGAGAAGTAATGAAAGAAGCAACACCTCTCACGCCCCTAGCACCGGCTTAAGCGGTATTCTACTTCAAAGCCACCTATATTGGGCTCGTTGGTCGCAAAGGACCAGTAAAAATAACACTACTGATTCGTAGCACGGGGAGACTTTTTACCTTTGTAAATAAAAGTCTAAGTTCAATAAAAGCATATTTACAAATTAACAAACAATTTATTTCTAAAATATATTTCGAAAGAACCAGAGCTATGTAAATACCAACTCGACTTCTGAATATATAAAACTTCACAATGAAAATTCAATTCAAAGTTTGGACTGGGAACATGTACACTGTATTTATCTCAAATTATACGTAAAATAAACACTTCATATATTCAAAATTACATTAGTATATATACTGTCCCTAATTTGTCTGACATACATGATCATTTCGAGGGTTGAACTGTTGTATCTTCTTTTTAATCTATATGTTGTTACGGCAGTGTTGCACTGAACGCTAGATTTGTATTCAAAAACGTATATGTTTTCGATATAGTACTTCATATTAGGCAAAAATGATATTTGAGACATACCTGATCAAAACATTCAAAATCTATTCAACACAAAACACATCATAATTCAATTTAATACGATATTCAATGCATGAGGGCATTCTTAAGAAAAGATTGATATGTTTTCATGGGGATCACAATACGGCGGGTGCAAACGTTACACTTGAAGATATTGAAGAACTTGATCAAGTGTTGGCACACCTTATACGGATTTATGGGAGCCGACTTTTAGCATCATCCCAGATAGACTTTATATATACTGAAAGGAAAAAGAAACGCATAATCAAAAAACAAATTTCTACTTCAGTGAAATATACACCTAATTCCACGTAATGTTCCAGATAAATATCAACGTGTTTTGTACAAAAAGTGGCTACACTTAATTACAGAAAGGACTCTCTGTCATGTAGTAGACCTTTTAATCAAAGTATACTTTGTTACACGAAATTCATAAACGTTGAAGTTTCGCTTGAAAAAGTCAAAGCACTTCAGTATTGTGTTTAATGTTAAGAGATTGCAAATTGTTTAGGCCTATGTTTACTCACCTGCTTGAGCCAAATGCGCATTCTGTCGATAATGAAACTTTAAAGGGGTGACCATTGGTATGTTCGGTCCAGTTTAAACCTTCTTTCCGAAAGGACAGACCTAACGTCGCCCTGTACCATTCGATTAGCAGTAGCATACTAAACATACAATAAATAGCGGAAATACCCATTATGCGTTTCTGTTTCTTTTCAGTAGGGTATCATAAATACAGGTGACTGCACAATGTGAAGTGTATAACATAAAGTCATTTTTAATATATCACTGGATTTATTTATATTTGCGATGATAATTCCCGTTCAGAAAGGCTAGCCTATATGTATACTCAGTACATTTGAAAATGCAACACTTGGTATTTTTGGAATTTCTATAAATGGAACTAAGTCCGAGTGCAAAATGTGCTTTAACTGAAAGAAGTAGAGCAAATCTTATGTTTATCGCCATATGTTAACCTTTGGGACAATAGGACTTGCTTGTACACTGACTTAAAATACAACCTCGATTTCAAACAAAATAACAGCAGACTAAAAATATACGAAAATCAAAAATGTTGCATTTTTTAAATGCACTGAGTGTAGTTGGTTACATATGATGCAAATTCGGCGTACATACTTGCTGACTTATATTAACATTTAACCCGTTATAAGCACGACTATAAAAGCCTTTGGGTCCATTGTAAACATAGATCAGCCTGCGAGTAACTCGCAGACTGATCAGGGTTTACTGTCCGGCTGCTGATCAGTCATTTTCCCAAAACACCCCTTTGTCACATAAATGGAATGGTCTGAATTCAAAGAAAGGGCATTCTATTATATATATGTAGCGAGTTAAGGGTTAAGAAAGGTCATGGATAATACTACAGACAATAACATATACACAAAGAGTATGATGTTCTACACCTATAAACTATTTTATAGTACATAACGTTCACATGTATAATACATACTGAACATGTGATCCCTTGAAAGCAACAAACACAAACAAGAGATAAAAGTAGCAGACTCGGTTTTATTGAGTCTGTTCATGAGAGGTAATGTATAGTGCAACACCTTTCACGCCTCCTAGCACTGGCTTAAGCGATATTCTACTTTAAAGCCACACATATTGGGCTTGATGATCTCGATCTCAATGGACCAGTAAGTAATAACACTACTGATTTGTAGTCGCGGCAACTTTAAGTTTGCAATACAAGTTGTGTACAGTGTGCTTTTATACATTGCTTCACTTATTAAAAGTGTCGAATATAATAGTTAGCAAGGACATATTCAAATCTGTTTGTACATATTAGCTTTATTATTTGACAGCAGCATTTATGTTTGTTGACCAGCGACTATATTTGGAGTAGGTTTCTTCTTGGTCCACAATACATATTGACAAAACGAATCCTGCCCTCGTTTAAATGTTACCTCAGGAAATAAGAAAATATTGCATTTAATATGCAGTGACTTACCGATATGGGTTGGAAGAAAATATAGTATGTTTGTGTAAAGCATTAAATATCCATTTGACTCTCCTTCTTGATAAGTAAATATAAATTAACAACAACTAATACCGCCGTTGACGTATTTCCAATATGTTTTTCATTTGATAATGGTAAAATCTAAATATACCGTCCACAAGCATGGCCGGACTAATGCACTACCGATGTAACCATTATGGACGACAAAGGCGGGATCCGCTTTCGCCTGGACTAACAAAATAACTACAACGTAAAGGAAGACAATTGAACTAAATTACTGAGGCACCACAAAAACAAATCGACCGTCATATATGGTCTAACATGTGCTAAATGACGTGTAACTAATGCCGCCGTTGACGTATTTCCATTATGTTTTTCATTTGATAATGGTAAAATCTAACTATGACTATATAAATCTAAAATCCACAAGCATGACTACCGTCCACCATTCAAACAAAGAAACACATTGTTTGAATGGTGTTTTACGTCATTTGTATTACATGTTAAGGCCATATGTTACGGTCGATTTTACATACTGTTTGTGGCAGACCACTTAATTTTTCCTGTGTAGAACTACGAGTACTTTATACCTCCTACCATCCTTAAGAATCGACACTTTCTCACTTGACAAGTCGAGCTCCCAGTGGGATTCGAAACCGCAGCGGTTATAGCCCAGAACGTTTATACAGAGGTACTATAACGGTTGGTTACTATAAAGGTTGGACGTCACCGGTAGAAATGTATGAAATACGTCACAGACAGTTTTATTTGTATGGTGTCTTACGTCATTTTCAACACATGCGAGGTTATATATGCTGGTCGATTTTTTGTGGTGGAGGCAAACCACCCACTTTTTCTGGGTAGAACCAGTACTGTACACCTCCCGTCATCCGTAAGAATCGACACTTAGAAGTCGTGCCCCCAGTGGGATACGAACCAGCAACGGTGAGAGGCGAAGTCGTCACAGGCAGAGCTTGGTATACAGAAACATACCAGACAGAGATTGTCATAGATAACGTCCCAGACAGAGGTTGGTTTTAAGGCTCATCCGAAGGATTTGTATTACTCAATCAGTTTAATAGACATGTCTGTTTCTCTTTAATGACAACGTAGTCTCGGCCTTTCAATAACGTATCATGCATATGTCTTACTTGCCGATACCGTACCAAAGACATTAGAAGCAGGCCGGGTTATATGCTGAACGGCGACTTGTAGCAGTGAGCTCAATGATCAAATTATAGTGTTGCCACACTGCAATACCGCGCCGTAGACACATGACACGATACCCCCACACAGTAACATTATACTGGCACCGGGCAAACCAGTCCTAGAACTACCCTGTATATGCCGAACGTCAAGCAGTGAAGCTACTAGTACCATTTTTATGAAGTCGTTAGTCTGACCTGGTCGGGGAGCGAACTCATGACCTCCCGCATGCGATGCAGGCTCTAAGCCACCGCCGGGGTCGTGGTTCAGACTTCGATATAAACATTGAGAGACCGGCTAGTATAGAGAAAATGATTTTACAGACTAATTACGTAATTCGTAAATACGTAATTAAATGTTACATATAGTCGATTATCGCCGAGTTTGTACGATTTCTTTTGATGCATATATTGTAATTAAAAGTTATACAGAGTCGATTATCGCCGGAGTCCGCCGAGTTTGCACGATGGCTTTTGATGCATAAGTTATACAGAGTCGGAGTCCGCCGAGTTTGTACTAATAATAGTTGACGTTCAACACTTCCTACTTTAAATTCATGATCATATGTGTGGGTTTGCAGCTTTTATATGATATATAAAACCGTGTATTTAAGTATTTCCAAGGTTGTCGCATCCTATTAAGACATAACATTTCACATAAAAAGTGTTATCCAATTAAAGAAACCTTCGTACAATTTACTAGAATATACAATAAAGCAAGGACAGTATAGGTGTGGTTGAAATTAAGAAGATAATTATTTAGTACACTTAATACGATTGCATGTCGCATCTGTTGCATTGTTTCGATATATATATATCATATATCGAAACAATGCAACAGAAACCACAAACTCTCTTAAAGCTTTTCAATGCCCTAATGCCTTTGAAAAAAATGAGTATTTTGCTATTCAATCCCACAATCTATTAAGTCGCCAAAAGTCATAAATGACCAATGTCAAGATTCAAAGTATAGACTTCAAAGTGTATACGTCAACACACTTTAATTTAGCGATTTCAAAATTCCTTTAATGCCCAATTTATAAGTAGAAAAGACCATATTAACCTCAAAAGTGCGAAACCTCTTGCCATTATTCTCTCCTTGAAAAGGTATAATGAGACAAGGCTCGAAATATGAACGAATATGTTCCTTTTTTTGCAATTACTTTTTAACATATAGGTGATATTTCATACAGAGACCAGATAGTTCATGGATCGAGTGATCAGTCAATAACGAGCGGTAATTTACGTAAACAGATCAATGGGGTTGAAAGCAGCCATTGTCGTTGGCACATGCTTATGGCGTACTATTTCGGAAACAATGTTACTTTGTTGTATGGCATTTATTTTAATAATTGATTATAATCTCAGTAAAAGTCATTTTGGTGCAAGTTTGCTCTACTTGAAAATGTTTTATTTAAAAGGGCATCGACTGATTAACGAGCAGAAATTAATTCCTATGCTGATAGTCATGGGGATGACTCTTGATGATTTACGTTTCTAAAGCAAAGGTCATTTGGATGTAGCATTGGCATTGTCTGAGAATGTGTGAAGACATAAATGTTGTGCTTGTTACTATTTAATTTTAAATTTGGCAGCCATCTTTGATTTTGGCAGGATCTCTCATTTTATTTAAGACTATAGTGTCCCTTTGACGTTTCATAAAAAATCCACCCAGTGGGTTGTTGTTCCGACCTAAAATAGCTGACACACATTTCAAAAAACTAATACAACTACATATATATATTGACTTCGATTATGAACAGTTATAAATGTCTGGGAGCAAGATTCAATAATCTATACTGTATATTTAAACCTAGCCCTCCACACGTAATATACAATAGCTAACGTTGTTTTTAAAAAGAAACAGAAAGCTATATTTAGTGGTGTTTCATTACTCTCTAAATACGTACATGAGCTTTTTAAATAAAAAAGCGAACGAAAAGTAAATAAAAATTTCCTACTGTTCACATAGACATAAGAATACATTATTTTAAGGGGAAAATCGAAAACGGAATCGAAAGTTCAACACACCATTTTATATGTCAATAGTATGGTTAAATTAGATTTGAATTACTTCATTACTTTGTGAAGTTATTGCATAGATTGAGACGAAGCTTTAGATGTTCAAAAATCAAAAAATCACACAAGAAATTTTAGCGTAGTATAGGACGCTTAAAGGTTTTTAAAAGTATAAGTCAAAAAGGGGCGTATCGCCTTCATGACCAGCCCGAACATGGACGCCCCAATATCAAATATTGGGCTCTCTAGACGCCCCAATAATTCGACGAAAATAGTAACAAATTCGTCATTTTGGTGTTTTTTATCCAAATGATAAGTTTGTTATAGCAGATTTCTATTAAGATGGTAGATTCTATCTATCTGCGAAATTAATTTAGTTATGATGTGAACAGTTTATACGTATCAGTACTATGTTCTTATAATATAGATGATATAGTATGTATTACCATGGAAAATAGTTGTTGTATATATGTGGTTGTTGTTGTTGTTGTTGTTGTAAACAAATTATGCACGCCCCTGTATGAAACCCTTCGTTACGCCCTGCAAAATACACTGCCAAACAGACTGCTTAGATAATATTATCGTGATGAATGCTTTGTCTTATAATCAGGATTTTATTTTGTATTATCTGTACATGTTCTTTAAGTTAAAACGTGAGTAATAGTATTAGTATACTCATTTACATATTTCCTTCTTTGCGCAGTGTGACGTCATCCAGTCACTAGTCTACGATAGTGACCGGCCCGGTCCGAGAGTTATAATTTCGGACGTGTGAAGGAAAACGACGTCAAATTTAAAACATATAACGTATAGGCTAATATAAACAAATAATGTATAGTGCTTCGATCCATATGCAAGTTTATGGACTGGGCAGTCAGACCTAGATTTTATATGGACTCAGCGTCGTTTCGGTCCATATAACAATAATAGGTGTGACTTCCCGGTCCATATGCATACATGCATATGCTGTATGGACCTCAGCACCATACATTATTGCTTGATG